>JADRCD010071148.1:0-23393 GCA_019843815.1 Montemys delectorum | reverse complement strand
ACATAACATAACATAACATAACATAACATAACATAACATAAGGATAACAGTTTCCCTAAACCATGTTCTGAAGTTTGCTCCCAATTCTGACAGGAATGGGTATGCTCTGAAGGATTTTTCACAAGAGGGAGTTGGCTTAGGAGAAAGTCCATGCTTTCTTGCAGCACTGGAGTCACCCCCCCCCCCCACGTGGGAGAAAAAACAGCATCAGAGGATACAAAAAGCAGAAAGGAAGATAACATTCCCTAATCCTGAGCTATACCAAGACCAGTGAAACCACCAGAACTTAGATCCTGTCCCCAATCCCTAACTACTCAGAAGAAATTATTTTCTTACTCTGTGTATGAAGATACATTTATTAAGGCACACCAGAGTCCTACATGACAGTGTGGGGAAATTAAGTCCAGTGGCTTTGACTGAGAAAATCGAGCCTTATTAACAAATACTTATTTTTTTTTCTCGTTTAAGGTAGCATGAGGAGGAGAGTCTATGGGGGGCCTCTCTCTTCAGCTTTCTCGCTTAGGGTTTCTGATTCTTTCTGCCTGAGAACTCCGTATTAATGCCCCCAAATTAAAACTAAACTTAATCGTAGTTTTATAATTTCTTTAACTTCTGGCAGCTTTGATATAACTTCTGTTATATCAAATTCTGTTTGTCCAGTCATTCTCCTTTATCGTCTAGAATGTTGTCTTTGATTCCAATCCTCCTTTGCATTCTGGTCTTTTCCCATTACTCTTTAAGGGTTTTAGGACCTTTAAAAGGTTTTTCAAGCATATCTGAAGTTTGCTTTTAAAAATCATTAGAAAGCAAGGCTTTACTGTATTTTTTTTGGTCGTGAGCCTAGCGTTTAACAGCCGAGCCATTTCTCCAGCCCCTGAACCATGGCTGTTTATTGATGGGAAACCACCCTTCCTCTTCTGTCATTCTGTATACTTGTCTGTATTTCTGTTTGAGACCTCAGGCACATACAGACCACAGTTTGTAGGTCAGTCCATGTTACTCAAATGGCAAAACAAAGGGACAATTCTCAACACTGTTAACACAAAACTACAGCAGTCCATGATCATTCTGTGGGGCAGAGGTCCAGGTATATGATTCATGCTGATATCACAAACACAACTATAGTATCTTAATTTCAAAGATGGAAATTATATATATATGTAAATATATATAATATATGAATTAATTACACACACACACATATATATGAGTTAACGGCTCAACATTTCTGTATTTTATGACATATTAGTTCCTGGCCAGCTTCTTCCCATGTGCCCTCCACACTACCAACTTCTTTTTATCCAGGCATTTGTAACTTGTTTTCTTTTGACGTTTTGGATTATGAAAGCTGCTATTTCCCCTAGGGAGCTCTGCTGCCATTACCGTCTAGACCTTACCTTAAGTTTAAATGTTATCACACATCTTTTTGACCTAAGTTCTTCTCCCTGTGCCTCAATCTTCTCTTTCCTGGTTGAGAGAAGGCTAAGCTGTTAATTACAAAAAGTCCAGGATGATGTGGTAGTTTTAATGTAATGAGTCTAAGTTATGTGAAAATTCTACCTCACAAAATCATTCATGTACTCTAACTTTATCACCTGTTAGACAACAGTCTCATGATCATGTGAATAACTAATTCTGAATTTTTTATATATTTAGTTTTTAACCAATGGAAAGGTATATTGATAAAGTGTATCCAATATTTTATAGCCTAGAATCCACGGCACAATACATCATTTCCTTTTTGTTTCATTGTTGAGGTTCTAGTGTATTAGTCCACCTTTACTCTAATAGAGCCTGGAAGATGTAATGGATTGGGGAGCAGTGATACCACACAGCTCTTTTTTTGGTCTTAAAAAAATAATTGTTTTGAGATTATTATTACATCATTTACCTCTTTCCTTTCCTTCCTTCAAATCCTCTCATGTCCCCTCCTTGTATTTCAAATTAATGACCCCTTTTCTTAATTATTTAATATATGTAAACAATATCTTAGTTCATAAATACAAACTGGTTATTCCATATGTTGTTTTCATCAGTGACCATTTGATATTGGATAACCAATTAGAGGGCTCTTCTGTGGGAAAGACTATTTTTTCTGCTCTCAGCATTCATTAGCTGCCTAGAGTTCTTTCCTCTTCCATATTAGCATGTCTGCTAGTGTCATCCTTGTTCAAGTGATAAGTATGTTGGTGAGACTTCGTAGGTACAACTTCTGACATTTCTAGGAAACATACTCTTACAACAAATGTTCTATTCCTCTGGCTCTTACAACCTTTCCATCCTAAAAACCCTCTTATTTTTAAATAAGAGAGGATGACAATATGTAGATTACTAGCTATCTACATAGCACTTAATTGACACTTGGTTGCTTAGGCACTTGATATTGTGTTTTCTTCTTCATAGCAGCTAGAATTCTTAGAAGCAATTCTTAATTAATGTGTTAGTTTATTTTACTTGTTTATTGAACATTTTATTACTAAGTAAAATGTACTACAGCAGAACCATATTCTGTTTTGATATCTTCTGCATCTGAAATATAATAGAGTGTATAAAATAGAGGATTCTGGGGTCCTGAGACTAGGTGAAGTGCTTGCTCATGTTAAAAGCTGTAGGATTATCAAGAGTGTGATCTGCTTTTATTCCATGTAAGAGGCTTGCAAATCATGGCGATTGGGGGTTCAAACTTGAGGTTGCATTCTGGAATTGCACTTAGTTGAGTTTCTGCCCCCTTTAATGTGATAGACTTCATCTATAATTTGATTTATTTGGTTACTTGTCAGTGCCTTAGCAAATGTGGAAAGAGTTATTTGAAGTCTACCAATCTGCGTTGCCTAAATCAGAAGAGAATCTGGTAGCCCAATCAATATATTGCAGAAATCTGCTACTCTTTCTTTGAAAGTTGAAGGCAAGAGTTGGTTTTTTTTTTTTTTTTTTTTTTTTTTTTTTAGAAGCTAGATAATGTTCTTGTTTTATAGTGATCTCAGTTCCTGTATTATATTCAAATTATTTGAAGGTATGTGTGCCATTTCTGACAGAAAGGGGGGATCTTTTCAGGCACACTTTTTTTTTTTTTTTGTCTCCCTTGCTTTTGTGTTTTCAGTCTTAAAGGAACCCACTCCAAGACCAACAATCCCCCACTCTGTCTATCTATCTCTCCATCTATCTCTCTGTGTCTCTTTCCCGTCTTTCTCTCTCTGTGTGATATGTATTTGTGCACAAACCATTTTTCTTCCTCAAATTCCATATATTTTGCTTTTCCTTAAAAATGTCATGCCCCAGATGCTCTGTTAAATATGCCTTTGACCTGATATTATTTCCCGCGGTTTTTCAATACTCTCACCAATGCAGTGACTGTAGAGGGAAATGTGAGATGAGAAGGACTGCAGGTACAAGACTGATTACTCCAGTCACTTAACAGACAGTTGTCTTCTCTTTTCCTTCCTCTGTTTTAACACAGACTCATGCTATGTAAGAATGAAATCCCATAAATCTTTCAAGAAGTTGAAGACTAAAAGATATTACCACAACCTTCGAAATTTTTAAGTATTTTAAATTGTTTTTTTATTTTACCAATATTTTTGGTATTTCAAAGACTTTTCTTCTTGCTCAAATTTCAGTTCATTATGTCATTTATAGAATTTATTACAACTATTTTGCTTTGTATAGCATACAATGATCTCTATTAAGCTTCTGACTAAGTCATGCAAATCCATATCTTCTTTACGCATTTAAGATAATTACTATCCTATTACATGTTATTAATCATGTCTGTGAAATAGATTATTTTCTTTAGTACAAGGAAAAATCAATTTGGGGAAACACAATTATCAAACATATTTGAAATAGCCTGAATAAATGAGACTGGTAGAGCAGAGCAAGGTGTGGATGCTTAGCTCTTCTATACAGGCCCAGGTAAATCCTTCAGCAACTCTATCTATACTTGTCTATGTCACCTATCTATCTCTGAAAATATTGAACCTGGGACTATATCACACATCTTGAATCATGTATTAAACATGGTAAGAAAGAAAAATTCCAGGAGATAATAAGAAAGAAGAGAAGGGCTTCTAGATATCTTCAATTGTGTATGTCATTTGCCTAGACTTCACTGGTAGTTATTTCTGGCTCAAATTTCTAAATTTCCCCTCCCCTCTCTCTCTCCAACACTCTGATAAGTCTCACAAGAAATACTGCAATGTGCTAATATTTCTGTCTCCAAAAAAGACTGTTGAGTAAAGGAAGAAACAGACTGATGCAGAATGAAGACTTCCCCTAAGGCCCCACTGTCACATTCATGAGCTTGAGATGAAATTTATCTCATTATAGCCTAAGCTAGTCTTGAAGATGTATATGTTGTACAGACAAATGTCTTTGTTCAATTTTCCTTGTTTAACTTTGCTGTATCGGTAGGCACAACTTGGGGTCGACAATCATGTGTTTAGAAGGCAGAAAATACTAAAATTATGTAAGCACACCCTATATTCTCATTACATTTAAAAGGTCAGAAATTATTCTAGTTTCTTGGCATTTTAGATCATAGCAATTCTTTTGTAATGAAAAGCCTTTCAAAGACTTTTTGTTGGTCATATGGAATGACCATTTATATCTAAGCTTTTATACTTAAAAAACAAACAAACAAAATTATAGAAGAAAACTCCCCTAACCTAAAGAAAGAGATGCCCATGAACATACAAGAAGCCTACTGAACTCCAATGGACTGGACCAGAAAAGAAATTCCTCCCGTCACATAATAATCAAAACACCAAATCCACTAAACAAAGAAAGAATTTTAAAAGCAGTAAGGGAAAAAAGGCAAGTAACATATAAAGGCAGGCCTATCAGAATTACACAAGACTTCTCACCAGAGACTATGAAAACTAGAAGATCCTGGGCAGATGTCATACAGATCCTACAAGTATACAAATGCCAGCCCAGGCTACTATACCCAGCAAAACTCTCAATTACCATAGATGGAGAAACAAAGATATTCCATGACAAAACAAAATTTACACAATATCTTTCCACAAAGCTAGCCCTGAAAAGGATAATAGATGGAAAACATCAACATAAGGAGCAAAACTACACCCTAGAAGAAGCAAGAAGGTAATCTTTGAAGAAATCCACACAAATCTAATTCCACCTCTTACAACAAAAAACAACAGGAAGCGACAATTACCTTTTCTTAACATCTTAATATGAAAATTAATATTACCAACATATTCTAAGCGATTGAAATTCAAAAATATGAGGAATTAGAAATTTGTTGATTGTTATCCAATGGTCTCTCTAATTTGGTAATTGGAGAAATAGGTCGAATATTGTACAATCTGTATAAACTTTCAGCTTGTTTGTGACAGTGTCTTGCTGTGTACAACATAAAGGTATTGAAATCTTGCTTCTCCTATCTCAGCCTCTCTATTAGTAGTATTGTTGATTTCATGTTTTTATATTATAATATGGTTTTCAGAACAGCTTATATATTTCAAAAGTATTTATATACCCAAGGGAGACATAGACAATTAACTTGGGAGGTGGCTTGTAGGAAAGAGAACAACAAAGAGTGAGACTGAATGCTTTGCTTGACATTCCTAGCTCTTGTATCAAGTTTGAAGAAGAGGACTTTACAAGTTACTCTTTCTCTGAGATGAATGCTTTTCCAAATTATCACAGCCAATGAACCAGATTTTACCCATACCTAATGTCTGTGCCACCCTCCAAGTAGAACCATTGTTCATTGAAACAGTTGGTGAATAACTTTATGGATAGACTATCTTAATACACACACCATTTCTTAAATGAATGTAACCTGTTCTCTGTGGGCTGAGAATAAAGTCACTCACTCAAGTCAAAAAGTTTTGACCATAGCAGGAAGTCTGTATCCAAAAATTGTGCCTACAATTCATTCCTTGGTGCAGCAGAACTGTCAACTCTCAGCTTAGCTACGATGGAAGTAAAATCCTTTGATGATTTGAGGGACATTGAAGTATAGCCTTATTATAATGAAATCCAATGTCCAAAAATTGTTCTTATTTTAGGCTTGTACTACAGTAAGAGCCAAGATTTTAAACTCTACTAAATAGAAAACAAACAAACAAAAAGACTTTATATATTTATGTTCACTTAAGAAAATACTAGTAGTGATGTATTATTTTGAAATGCACAGTTAATATGTTTGGAGTTATTTAAAATTTATATTGAGAAAAATGTATGTATTTTCAGTATTGCTGTAGACGAGCATCTACATAACACTTAAATTGATTGTTGTTTTATATCAAACAACTTTTATAATACTCATTTTTATTGTTATAATATTTTATAAATTTTAACTAATATGACAAAAAAGATATTGTAGGTATTGAAGGGGGCTCTCTGGGAGGAGTTGGGGTGCAAAAGAGAAACAAGAATATGATATAATTCTATTTACTTAAAATATGTTTTTAAATGTTAACAAATTCAGATAAATTGAAATCATGTAACTTTTCTCATCATAATGCAATAAAAGTTAAAAAAACCTGAGTATATTATTTTCTTAACTCAAAGGTCAGACTTTGGATCTAATCATTCCCCTCTATTTTCTACATATATTCTACTTTCTGTTTTCACTGAGCTTATCTCATGTCTAATCAATTTTAAGATAATCTATGATTGCATTTGAATGATATTAAGGTGAATTTGTAAGGAATAGATTATTCACTGTCTGTTAAATATTATTAGTTTCATGGAGAAAGTGCCTTCAGTACGTGCAAATAGGAAGTGTTTGTTAATCAAAGTCCAAGATGTTCCGCAAATGTGACCAGTTTCTTATGGATTTGTAAGACTGAGGAAGATTTGAATTCTGCACATTTTCAAATACCTTTTTTTTTTTTCCTTAGTGATTTCACATAGTTGGTTTAAAACTTATTTGCTAATTTGGTGTGGAAAGTATTTGTAATGTCTGTCAATCTACCCTGTTCTTTAATTGTCCTTATTTAACTTGTACTTTTTCATGGTATATTCTCATGAACAAGAGTTTTACAGGGGATGGTACTCCTCAGCAGTCATAAGGGTGTTTGTTCACAAATAAATTTAGGCTAAATGAAATTAATTAGATAGTCTTACTTGTAGAGCTCTCAGAAACTTAAACAGTTCTATATTCATTTCTTCATGAGTTTACAATTTCACCAATGTTATTTGATCGTAAATAATTTCTTTTTTCATGGAGCAATTTTATGAAGTTACATTCTTTAAAGTATGTTTTTAAATTAGTTTAGACCAAAGTACTGAGCTGTATGCAATGACTCTTGAGCTAATTAAAAAACAAGCAAGCAAACAAACGTAAGCATTTTTTTCCTACATAAAGAACAAGTGATTGTACTTTACTTTAGATGAGATATGATCCTTCACATAAAAACTCTCAGGTGCTGTGGGTTCAGACACAGGTGATCTTAAGCCTCATAGAACTCCCCAGCCTGTTGTATTATTATTAAAAAATAAAACCCAGTAGCAAGTTTGCTACTTGTGTCAATGGTTTACATTCCCAAATGCAAAACACATACTCAGCCTTTGTATTTTATATACCTTAATCAGCATAATAGCTGGGGCACTCCCTAACCCCATGCCATTAATCGCGAGTTATTACTTACTAAACTTTATATTCTGTCTTTGCTGCTCTGGACCCAGAGAACTGTCAAACTGGGCCCCACTCTCCTTCTCCTTCACATGGCAGCCATGCCTCTGTCCTGCACTCTTCTCAGGCATGACATCTCTCCTCTCCTCCACACTTTCTCCACATGGTGCATCTTCTGCTTTCTCTTTTCCCAGTTAGTCCCAAGCCTGGGAATCCTAAAGTCCCACCTCTGTCTGACCAGCCTAAGTAACTGGCTGCTGGCATCTTTATTTAAGAACCAGAACCAACTGGAGGTTCCCAAAAGCAAAGTTTTCTGGGGAACATAATTAGCACTAGAACACAAGCAGCTACAGACTAATCATTGACAAAGAGCTCATTGCTACCTTTCTTTCTCAATAAGGTCACCAGGGCTAACGGAGCCAATCTTCTATATTCATGGGCATTGTTAATGACAGAAGAGAATATCTTACTGAGGTAATAATACTATTGAAAATAGTATATGTACAGGATTTTTGAGAGCAAGAATATGTAACTAAATAAACTCTAAAACATCAAATGTCTAGGCATGGGATGTCATGTAAGGACTATGAAGTAAATACAAGTGTGTATGGTAGGCCTCCTTTTAAAAACCATATCCTATGAGCCTTAATGTTAAATGTGGGAGTTCTCATATGTCTATATATTGCTTTTATCAACTATAGCATCTTATATTATTATTTTTGTACTAGCCTGTTACTTACAATATCCATCCCATGCCTGAGTAATATTATCTTCTGGAATGGAAAATTTTAAAAGAAAAGCAAGAGTAGGGGTCTAGGAGATTACTAAATAAACTCCTTTAAATATAATAAATAAAAATACACATTTAAATAAAAAGGCTGTGTGGATAAGTAGTCTTAAGAGTTTAGGGTGGCAAAATTTATTTTTAAACAAATTAAGGGTCAAAAAAACCAAATTAAGGGTCTTCAACATATAGAAATGTCTAAATCATAGAACAGACTAATCATGTAGTACTTAGTATTGCTAAGGAAGAGACTCAAAGGTAGGCCCATACATACTGACACTCACATTCAAGATGAGAAAAAGGAAGATGATGAAGTAAGAGAGGCAGAGAGGCATGGCCAAGAGGTTGGAGAGGAAAGTGAAGACCAGTATTCTAAAGGCTAACTGGGGCTAGTGTTTCAGCAGATGAGAAGATCATGTATCAGAATTAAGTAAGATGGAGACTTAGATATGTTCATTAAGTTTAGCAATATTGTAATACTTGGATGCTATGAGAAAACAAGTTTGTATAAAAGGAATATATGTTGTGTATTATTATAAATGGATGACATCACATAAATTGTATGTCAGTGGAAACAATAGTACTTGTGTCAGCCAGAGATTGGTCCTTATTTACTTATTTTTTCACCCATTTGATCTATATAAACATTTTGTTCCATATTTGATCACTGCACTTTGATAGAATATAAATAAAAACCTGATTTTTTTTGTGGTTGAAAATCTTCTCTTTAACCTTGAGATTTGTAGATAGTTCATGTACCCAGAGTATTTGCCATAGGAAAAAGAAGGTGCAACTGTGAACAAAACATCCCAAATGAAACCCCAGTGCTTTGTATTTCTGTTTCCTCATTTTAATGAGATAATTTCTTTGGTACTAGACTTTTATTCTTCACAGAATACTTTCTAGTTAGTACTGTGGTACAAAATATAATTGATTTCACATACTTTTGTATGATTGAAGTGGCTTTGACCTACATAGTGCTTTTTTTTTTTTACTCTGTGTGTTGATTTAAAGAATAGAAGAATTATAAGATTGCCTTCTCATCCATATCTTACTCTGTAGACAACCAACAATTAAGGAATTAAAGTGAGCTAACTATATACTTTACTATTAAATATCTTCAGAAAAGGAAATTAAAATGCAGTAGGGAATTTAACAGCTTTTCCTGAAACATTCAGGCTTTTCCTAATAAATATTGTAACTCAAATTTTAACTGAACTGAGGTCACACTGAGTATTGAAAAATAGCTTTTTAGTACCATTTGTATATTCATGTTTTAAAAAATCAGTTCATATTTTGTCTTTGTGTCACAATGGGGAAAATTAATTAAGCTGTCTCTGTTTCCCCCTCCCTCTCACCTTTGCTAAAATAATGTAACCTGACAATGAGTTACCATTTTTAGTTAGGGTTCCTATTACTGTGAAGAGACACCATGACCACAGTAGTAACTCTTATAAAGAAATATTGATTTCAGGTTGACTTACAGTTCAGAACTTTGGTTCATTATCATCATAGTTGGAAGTATGATGAGAAACATGGTGATACGTGGGAAGACATGGTGCTGGAGATGCAACTGAGAGTTTCACATCTGGATCAGCAGGTAGCAGAAAGAGAGTGAGAAACTTTGCCTGACTGGAACATATGAGACACTGAGGACTGCAATGTCTCATATGCTCAAATAAAAAAGGTACAACCTTATTGACACACTTTCTTCAAAAAGACTACATCTCCTCCAACAAGGTTACATTTCTAATAGTGCTATTCTCGATAGGTTTATGGGGGCCATTTTTATTCCTTTATTGTGTCTTCCACAGAAAATGGAAGCTGTCCTGAGTGACCTCTCTTTCTATTCCACTTAAATGTTGGGAAGTCTCATCAGTTTATGATATTCACTTAAGGATATAGAATGTCATCTGTCTTCTTGTAACTTAGAGAAAGACTTTGCTGCATTTATTATTTGAATTAATTTCTCCTCTCCTCTCCTCTCCTTTCTTCTCCTTTCCTTTCTTTCCTCCCTCCTTGCTCTTTCTCTCCTCACACCCCTCTCATTCGTCACTCTCCTTTTTTATTTTAAATCAATATCTCATGTATCTTTGGCTGATCATTGTACAACTGAGGACGATCTTGAACTCTTCTTCCATGTCTACCTCCAGACTGCTGCGATTACAGACATGTGCTTTCATGCAGAGTTTATACAGTATTGGGGATTGATCCAAGGGTTTTATGTATAATAGGTAAATATCTATGACACAAGGTACATCTCCAACCCTGCTATTTGATGTTTATAGCTTTAGGTAGTTTATCTCCAGATAAATTCAAGTAGATTGGTATTATCAATAACCATCTAAATCCCTGAATATATCACTCTGATTCTAGCTTTTCTTCCAGTTTATTTATATTACCCTAATAGAACATTTGAGTGAAGTCTCAATAATTTCCAAAAGCAAGTTGTGTCACTAGGCGGTTGACTTCATGTATCCTTGCCACTTCTTTGATGAATTGTGTGATTTTTGAGATAATTTGTAAAATACAGTGTCTGCCAGGATCATCAAACAGGACTGACTGTGAACGCATACAACATTTTTAACCTCTATGCATCATAGTTCTCACGCCAAACATGCTATAAAAGGAGTTGTGCAATTTTCCAACTTCCTGTCCTGTAGATGGCAATGTTGCACTTGAAAAATAAACAAATACATTATTACAGATAAGCCTACTTCCCAGTGTAGTTCTTGATTAAAACCCAGTGATCAGGAGCTGCAACTCCATTTCAAGGTACACTGTTCACAAAATGCATGTCAGATGCGGGTCTATCTGGATGAGGGTCTGTATGGAATGAGGTACATGTCTGTAAGTGCCAGCATGTAAGACCTCATGGTTCCAAATACTGTCTGTTTAACTGTGCTTTTTCTTTTCAGGGGGTCATAGTTGTCCTAATGATGCTATAGTATAGGTCTGCTTAGAACTCTATTCACACTACAGAGATAGAATAGTCATCATTTGCCCATGGTCGTTTTCGTCATTTATATATTGTTTTCTTTCCTTATCTATTCAACGAACCATCATTGAACCAAAAATAGAAAATGCCCAGAAGTGAATGTCCTCTACAGTGTTGAAAATCATTCTTGCCTTCTTTTTGCTCATGACTCAAGGACTGAGGTAGGAAGGATCTACTTCCCCAAAGAACTCAATCACTGGGAGTAATTTACAAAGATGAGAGAGTCAGATGAGGAAGTTTAAATTAAACACAAACCCTCAATGTGGAAGATATGCTAAATCACTTCCTTATAAATTGAGACTAATTTTTAAATATATGAAGGTACACTATGAATTTTTAGTAAGGAAATATAAACTTAGAAGAACTTCAGCTTTAGAAACCTAATAGTTTTTTTTTAAATTTGGGCCTAATGGTATTCCTTTTCCTATTAACAGAGACTGGAGGCACATAAAGAAACCCAACAATATTCACATTCATGGTCCATTTTTCTCTTCAACCATGAAATCTCTTGCAGGATGATTATTGTTCAGAATCAAATTTTCTTGGTGTATTTAATTCAGACAAAGATGCAATTATACATTTCCTGATAAGAATGAGAGACTGAGTATAAAAAAGGCTTGGATATGGAAAGAATTTTAAAATATATGTATTAAATTTTAACAATTATACATTTAGCAATTTAATGTTAGTAATTATACATTTCCTGATAAGAATGAGAGACTGAGTACAGAAAAGGCTTGGATATGGAAAAAATTTTAAAATATATATTTTAAATTTTAACATAATGTCAGATTGGGTGAGGATGAGCCTAGTCAGGGACAGAATATGTGATTGGCTTCTTTTCTTCTTACAATATGCATTTACTTGCTGAATATTAAGATAAGCTGATAGAAATATCTATTTGTTTTTCACTGTATTGTGTACATGATCTCTGGACTTTCTTTCTTTATAAATCGATTGACCAAACAGAAGCAGGGAGATGTTCAGTAGATGGGGTTTCAGAATCCCAGAGAGGATATTTGACCATTAAACATAGGGCCTCAGAACTTGAGAAAAACACACTTGATTGTGATAAAGCTCAAATTTTATCTTTAAAATATAAAACTGACTGTATACCTCTGTTTCCTATTTTGGTTGTAAGTATTCAACAAGATAATTAACAACCCCCTCTACAATAAATAAGCTTTTGTCTCACCACTCCTTCTCATTTCAGATAAATAAAAATTAAAAAATAAGTATTTAATAAATTTTGGTTGAATGAATGTTGAAAAATGAAAAGTATTTCTTATGACACTGGTATAAGAATATTATCTTCAAATTTCCTTTTAGGATTAAATACAAGGCAAAGCACTATGTCTTAATGGTCTGTTTTTTTGTTTGGTTGGTTGGTTTGGTTTTCTTTTCTTTTTTTTTTTTTTTTTTTTTTTTTTTGTTTTTTCAAGACAGGGTTTCTCTGTGTCTCCCTGGCTGTCCTGGAACTCACTCTGTAGACCAGGCTGGCCTCGAACTCAGAATTCTGCCTGCCTCTGCCTCCCAAGTGCTGGGATTAAAGGCGTGTGCCAACACCGCCCTGCTAAATTACTATTTTTTTTTTAAAATTCTAGTTGTTACTCCTGTCCTGATCTGCCCTCCCATAGTTCCTCATCCCATTCATCCTCCCATCTCCAAGAGGATGTCCCCATTTCCCAACCCCAGCTACGAGGAGTCCCCACTCCCTGGGGCCTCAAGTCTCACAAGATAAGGAACTATTTCTCTTACTGGGCTCATATCAGGCAGTCCTCTGTTGTACATGTGTCTGGGGCTCAGACCAGCTCTTGTGTCCTCCCTCGTTAGTGGCTCAGTGTCTGAGAGATCTCAGGGTTCTGGCTTAGTTGAGACTGCTGGTCTTCCTATGAGGTCACCCTCCCTCCTCAGCTTCTTCCAGCTTTTCCATAATTCAACCACAGCAGTCCCTGACTTCCATGCATTAGTTGGGATATGAGTCTCTTTCAGTCAGCAGCTGCATACTGGGCCTCTCAGAGGACAGCCATGCTAGGCTCCTCCTGTCTGTAAGCATACCATAGCATCAGTAGTCGTGTTAGGCCTTGGAGCATCCCATTGAGATGCATCCTAAGTTGAGCCAGTCACTGAACCTCCTTTCCCTCAGTATCTTGTCCAGTTTTGTCTGTGTATTTTTTTTAGACTGGAACAATTCTGGGTCAGAGTTTTTGACTGTACGATAGTAACCCTCTACTTAATGTCATGTCTTTCAACTGGAAGTGGGCGCTACAAGTTCCTTCTTGGGCATTTTATCTAAGGTCCCTCCCTTTGAGTCCTGAGAGTCTCTCACATACCAGATCTCTGGTATATTTTAGAGGGTTCCTCCACTTCCAATCCCAGATTTCAGTTTAGTTTTTCATTATAACTAGGGAATTAAAAACTCAAAAATAGTCTTGAAAGGAACTCCAATCACAGATTTATTTGTCTTTTGCGGTTTTGCTTTACTTAATGAGCTTATCCACATTACAGAGTCCTAAGAAATACTGCTGAAGTATTCTAAAGTTGAGTGGATGCAATATGATTTTAGTTCATACAACTCTTTGTAAATTAAGCTTTTTAAAAATATGAAGCGTAAGACTCGGGTAATAGTACATGCTGGCAAGGACGTGGAGAAATAGGAACACTCCTCCATTGCTGGTGGGATTGCAAGCTGATACAACCACTCTGGAAATCACTCTGGTGGTTCCTCAGAAAATTGGAAATAGTTCTACATGAGGACCTAGCTATACCACTCCTGGGCACATAACCAAAAGATGCTCCAACATATAACAAGAACTCATGCTCCACTGTGTTCATAGCAGCCTTATTTATAATAGCGAGAAGCTAGAAACAACCCAGATGTCCCTCAACAGAGGAATGGATACAGAAAATGTGGTACATTTATACAATGGATACCACTCAGCTATTAAATCCAATGAATTCATGAAATTCTTGGGCAAATGGATGGAACTAGAAAATATCATCCTGAGTGAGGTAACCCAGTCACAAAAGAAAACACATGGTATGTATTCACTGACAAGTGGATATTAGCCAAAATAAGCTCAGGATACCCACAATACAGCTCACGGACCAGATGAAACCCAAGAAGAAAGAAGATTACACCAAAGTGTAGATGCTACAGTCCTACTCAGAAAAGGGAAGAAAATAATCATGGCAAGCTGAGGGAGAGAGGGATCTGAGAGGGAAAGAGAAGAAGGATGGAAAAAGGGGGTCAGGATCAGGTATGAGAGGAGATGGCTGAGAAGTACAGAGGGTCAAGAATGGGAAAGGAGGCATGTAGCAGTGGAGGAGGAGTAATTGGGGGTAGCTACTAGAATGTCCCAGATACCAGAGACCAAAGAGGTTCCCAGGACCCAACAGGGAGGACATTAGCCAATATACCTATCAAAAGGGAGATAGAACCTGTAGAGACCATATTTAGTGGATAGGAGAAATGGGGACACCCACCCACCTCAAAAATATTAATCCAGAATTCCTCTTGTCAAAATAAAATTCAGGGACAAAGAGTGGAGCAGAGACTGAAGGAAAGGTAATCTGGAGACTGCTGCACCTAGGGATCCGTCCCATCTGCAGATACCAAACCCAGACACTATTGCTGATTCCAAGAAGTGCTTGCTGACAGGAGCCTTGTAACGCTGTCCCCTGAGAGGTTCTGCCAGAGCCTGACCAATACAGACGTGGATGCAAGCAGCCAAATAGGACTGAGTGCAGGGACCCCAGTGGAGAAGTTAGGGCAAAGACTGAAGGAGCTGAAGGGATTTGCAACCCCATAGGAAGAACAGTTCTCTGCCCGCCCCCCAAGCTCCCAGGGACTAAACCACCAACCAAAGACTACACACGGGGAGGGGACACATGGTTCATCAGGATTTGTAGTAGAGGATTGCCTTATCAGGCATCACTGGGAAGGGAGCTCCTTGGGTCCTGTGGAGGCTCCCAGGGTAGAGGAATGGTAGGGAGCTGAAGTAGGAGTGAATGGGATATTGGGGGAGCACCCTCATAGAGGCAGGGGTGAGGGGAGAGGGGAAATTGTGGTGGGGAAATTGGAAAGGGGATGACATTTGAAATGCAAATAAATAAATAAATAGATAAATAAATAAATAACTAATAGAGAATGAAAAGAAAATAAAGTGTATAGTTACATTAATAAACACAAGTATGTCTACCCCTATACAACCTTTGGCCTAATCTGATTAAAAATTAAGTTGTGGGGAAAGGAAAATTGATTCAGCATTAAAGTATGTTTGATGCACTCATAGAAGACCAATGTTCAGTTCCTTGCATTCACATCAAGTGATTCACAGATACCTGCTCCACGAAACCAGACACCCTCTTCTGACCTCCACTGTTAGCTGTACATATGTGCACATATATACATATACACACATATAAAAACATATAAATAGGAAAGATTATGTGGTTGACTTTTCTTCTTCTTTAAACATGTCTTCAGTTACTGAATATTAAGCTAAGCTGATAGAAATGTTATAGAAAGAATTAAGTTATGGCTATAAACTTCTCTTTTCTTCCAAGGTACTTTGTGAATGGTTTCCAGTAAAGAATAATGCATTTAGATTTTCAACTTTTAAGGCAAAATCAGAGAGTGAGCTTTTCATATTTCAGTAAGTAAGACTTAACATATTTGTCTCATATCTAGAGTGAATGAAAGGTTCCAGCAAGAAGATGTACCTTCAAACTCAACCTACTTCATGGTGGATTAATGTATTAGAAATGTAATCGTTGCTGGGCAGTGGTGGTGCACCCTTTAATCCCAGCACTTGGGAGGAAGAGGCAGGTGGATTTCTGAGTTTGATACTAGTCTGTTCTACAGAGTGAGTTCTAGAACAGCCAGGGCTACACAGAGAAACCCTGTCTCAAACAACAACAACAACAACAACAACAATAACAACAATAACAACAACAAAGAAATGCAATCATTGTGAAGAGTTTGGATGCTGCAGGGCCACAGCCTAACCAGATATCATCTTGGGATATCTATAGGCCTTTTTATTGCAATTTCATGCTTGCATCTCTGTAGAATCTGCCATTCTGTGGCTAAGATAAACATTTATTGGAATGTATTAACAGAACCAAAGGTTTTACCAACCAAAAAGCTACCTGTGCCATCAGCAAGCATCTGAGGACTATAGCTGAGGTTCCTCCACCTTGTTAAAACCTGCTCCTGAAGTTTTCGTCAATATATCTGAAATGTATCTTATTTTAGGACTTTCTTTATTCTGCTACAATAAAAAATGTAATAAAACTCCTTTCATGTTGGAACATGGAATTGGCAGTAACCTCAATCTGTATTCTCAGGCCTTGGTCATCCATATTTGGCTCCAGGTTAAAATATTTCTCATTATCTTTTGCAAAATTGCAAAAATACAGCAATTTTTATTAATGTAGAATGAATGAGTGATAGGAGGGATTTTGTTTTTTCTTATTTTATCTTGTTTTGTCCTGTTTTAATGTTGTCTTCGGAAGCCTTGCTCTTTCCTGAAGAGGAAATGGTGAAGGAGGGGAGCTGGGAGAAAAGGGAATGGACAGAATCTCAGAGGAGTGGATGAAGGGGAAACTATGGTCAGAATGTGTTATATAAGAGAACAATCTATTTTTAATTAAAAAATAATAAATTATTCCAACATTGATAAATCATCTATCAGATACATACATGTTAGTATGCTAACATATATGATTTCTCTTTCTATGGCTACCTTGCCTGCTAATATAAATGCAATCCTCCTCCTCCTCCTCCTCCTCATCATCATCATCATCATCACCTTCATCGGTATTAACCATATTTTAAAGATGACTTGACTGCTACAGTTCCTACAAAATTAGTCCACTCTTTCCAGTTAGGAGGTTGAGTGCCTGATTTTGGACTGAGACTGCCTAAATAGCATCATAGCCCAGAGACTTGCTTCTCTAAATGCTAGACACTCATTTTTTCTAGAAATCAACTTTTGTAGAACCTTCATAAAAATTTAGCTGGGTTTTCTCAAGGCAACATGAATCTATTTTGTGGTTGGTCTGGTACTACTATATATTCAAAGACTAAATTCTGTACCCCAAGATTTGGTTGCTCCAAGATGAGTATATTCCCATTTACACTAGCCTTGGTTATATAAACCTTGCTCCCCAATTTAAAGTTAATTGGTTAACACAAATCTAGAGCCTGTGATTGGGCAGCAGGGAGAGAACGGTGGGACTTGAGGATCAAGTGAGGGGTCTCAGGAGAGAAAAGAGAGGATGGGGAAGGAGATAGAGAGAGAAGAAAGTCTCCATGAGGCCAGATGGATCATGAGCATGTGGCCAGGAGAAATGGATCCTGAGCATAACCTGGGTGAGAATGAAACATCAAGGAACAGGATATATGGCAGAAATGTCAGTTGGAATAGGTAAAGATAAGCCTCATCTAGGCTTATAGCTTGTAAATTAAATACCAGGTTTGTGTGTCTCTTATATGGGTTAGCTAGAATATTTAACTCATTTTACATTTCTAAGTCTGGGGTATGTTTATTTCTCTAGTTATATTTCTGATGACTATGCTTCTCTATTTCCATGTCTGGACATGCTGTATTTTTTAAGAGGTTTCTCTGTCACTGGTATGAATATACTAATTGAAAGCAACATTTTGCTTAATACAGTGGGCAAAAATGAATTATTTTTGTATACCGTAGTCATTAAAATATTTTATGTAGAAATAATTTAAGCATATTTTTGACTTAAAAGTTTTCATCTTATTCTCTATTTTATTATAAGCATGAAGAACAAGAAGTACATAAGCATGGGTTTATGTTTCTGCTTAACTTTAGTATTCTCATTGTTGGGGTATTTTTTTTGTTTTGTTTTGTTTTGTTCTGTTTTTGTTTTTCGAGACAGGGTTTCTCTGTGTAGCTCTGGCTGTCCTGGAACTCACTCTGTAGATCAGGCTGGCCTTGAACTCAGAAATCCACCTGCCTCTGCCTCCCAAGTGCTGGTATTAAAGGTGTGTGCCACCACACCTGGCCTAAATATTATATCTTAATTTTCATTAATGGTCAGAAATAATTGGCTATCTGTTTTGTTCATTAAATTAAAATCTACCATTGAGATTTTTCAACCTTTCTTTTTTTATTAGATATTTTCTTTATTTACATTTCAAATGTTATCTCCTTTCCTGGTTTCCCCTCCGAAAATCTCCTATCCCATCCCCCTTCCCCCTGCTCACCAACCCATGCATTCCTGCTTCCCTGTCCTGGGATTCCCCTATCCTAGGGTATCAAGCCTTCACAGGACCAAGGGCCTTTCTTCCCATTGATATTCAGCAAGGCAACCCTCTGCTACATATGCAGCTGGAGCCATGGGTCCCTCCATGTGTACTCTTTGGTTGGTGGCTTAGTCCCTGGGAGCTCTGGGGGTACTGGTTGGTTCATAGTGTTGTTTCTCCTATGGGGCTGCAAGCTCCTTCAGCTCCTTCGGTCCTTTCTCTAGCTCTTCCGTTGGGGACCTTGTACTCTGTCCAATGGTTGGTTGACAGGATCCACCTCTGAATATGTCAGGGACTGGCAGAACCTCTCAGGAGACAGCTATATTAGACTCCTGTCAGCAAGCACTTGTTGGCATCCACAATAGGGTCTGGGTTTGGTGACTGTATATGGGATGGATCCCTACTTGGGGCAGTGTCTGAATGGTCTTCCCTTCATTCTCTGCTCCATATTTTGTCTCTGTATCTCCTTCTATGGGTGTTTTGTTCCCCCTTTCTTCTTTTTTTTTTTTTAATTTCTAAAAGCCAAATTTAATAAATTAATAACTGCATGCCAGGTAAAAATATAAATTTACAGTTGAAAACCAATAGTTTAACAGAAAATGCTGCGTGGTGCATTTTTATTGATAGCTTACTGAAGTAACATATCAGAAAACACACCTTGCTTCTGCTGAAGACAAAGCGCTATGTCAGAGGAGGAGGAAAAAGCTGGAGAGGAGCCGCTGTGGAGTTGGCATCTGGTCCAGGGATGGTGATGTAAACAGCCAGGGCGCTGCTTGTATACGTGTGTGCGCATGTGTGCAAGCATCAGAAACCATTGGCATGGACCCCAAAAGCAAAGCCATGGCAGTTCACTCTGGGAAGCATGCTGGGCGACAACCACAGACAACCCCGGACAGAGAGGTGCTGCAGGCACAAGTCTGTGATTGGATTCCTCACCAAAAAGGGTTAGTCATGTAGTAGCCTGAGTTTCTCTTAACACGATAAAGACCCAGGATTACCAGGACCAGAAAGCATGTGTTCACTGTTTTACAAGAACGACTGAGTGGTTCTATAGAAATTACAGGAAGTTCTGGGTATTTGGCCAAACCTCTAATGAAGAAACAATTCAGCTAATGAAGCTAATTAAATTACTAGAAAGCATTCCTTCATCTGTGAACCATTTCTTTTCTTCTCAAATCAAAACTCTAAAATAAAATGTCTCCATTTTTGATAAGCAGTTCCACCACCAGTCTCTGATAGCATATGTCATTCAGGGTAGACATGGGGTCTAGCTCTGGTGATCTCGTGAGGATTGGACCAAGCACGATCCCAAGGTCCTCTGCACTCATCAGATTCTCCTTCTCATGAAGGGTCACTCTCTTGAGATATGCCATGAAGTACTGGAGCGTCTCACAATGGGCCGGTGGTAGCGATCTCAGTGCTTCATGAAGGGTCTCCAATTGCTCGTCGGGGTCCATAATTTCTACAACACCAAGGAGAGAGAGATGCTCTAGCAGAAAACTGATGTGAATGCTCATGGGGAGCTCTTCTGGGATGCTTCTGTAAAGCTAGTAAAAATGGTTTCTCACATCTGTCCAAGGCCACCTCAGGTTCAGTGTGGCAATACAGTTTAATGAGCTTTTTCCCCTTGAGAGTCTTAGGGTCTGGTTTTCCCCTTCTAAGAAGGACCGAAGTATCTTCCTTCTTCTTGAACTTAATTTGGTCTGTGAATTATATCTTGGTTGTTCCAAGCTTCTGGGTTAACATCCACTTGCCAGTGAGTGTATACCATTTGTGTTCTTTTGTGATTGGGTTTCTTCACTCAGGATATTTTCTAGTTCTATCCATTTGTTGAAGAATTTCATGAAGTTCTTGTTTTTAATGGCTGAGTAATACCCCATTGTGTAAATGTACCACATTTTCTGTATCCATTCCTCTGTTGAGGGACATCTGGGTTGTTTCAGTTTCTGGCTATTATAAATAAGGCTGCTATGAACATAGTGTAACATGTGTCCTTATTACATGTTGGAGCATCTCCTAGGTACATGCCCAGGAGTGGTATAGCTGGGTCCTCTGGTAGTATTATGTCTAATTTCCTGAGGAACCTCCATACTGATTTCCAGAGTGGTTGTACCAGCTTGCAATCTGACCAACCATGGAGGAGTGTTCCTCTTTCTCCACAACCTCGTCAGCATCTGCTGTCCCCTGAGGTTGTGATCTTAGCCATTCTGACTGGTGTGAGGTGGAATCTCAGGGTTGTTTTGATATGCGTTTCTCTGATGACTAAGGATGTTGAGCATTTCTTTAGGTGCTTCTCAGTCGTTTGGTGTTCATTGGTTGAGAATTCTTTGTTTATATCCGTACCCCAAACTTCTTGTTCAAATTCTTCATTACAATGTCTGTAAGAGCTGAGAACGCTTCCAGTGAATTTACAATCTACTAGAAGGTGAGATATCTATAATTACTTGTGCTGTCTTTTAACCCAATTGCTAAGAAGGTAGTGTTAATGTTCAAAATTGCTAATTCTGTTTTTCCCTAGTCATGAAGTTGTATAATTTTTCTTATTTGCTACCTTAGTATAGGTTTGTTTTAAAAATTGATCACAAATTAAGTTTTTTTTGTTTATTTCTTAAGTTGTTTTTTGTTTATTTCTATACTTCAATTTAAAATTCTTCAACTACTTTCTGGATATAAAATTGATACAGCAAGAAATGCAAGTATAAAGAAATATTTTAATGAGTCACTTTTCCCCTAGTACATGTAGCATGTATGAATAATTTTCTTCACAAATATTAAATTTTAATGTGAATTTGATGGATTTTTATTAATTTTATTCTTGATTCATGATTATTATGGTTTTATAGTGACTGTCTCTAAATCACATTTTAAAATGATATTAAATATTTAGGATATATTTTGATTTTGATTAATATTTTTGTTTATGGGCATGTAGCTGATACTGACTATAGGCACAATAAGGAGTAAGTAGCCAAAATTGGATCAGAAATGTCCTGGCAAAGAAAAAAGTAATCTAGTATTTTATATTCTATTTTGATTGTAAAGGCTGTGAAGTCAATGTAGAGAACATATAAAATGAAATTAATTATTAGTGGACTCTATATCCAGAAAGGAATTTAAACCCAGAATATATAAAAAAGAATCTCCAAATGGAATACTAAATAAAACCATAATCATAAAATTAAACATTTGATTTTTAAATGAACATTATGTCTAAATAACCCATATTCCAAAAGAAGAATTCAAATGATTATTAAGGGTAGGAACAGCATCTAACATCAAAAAGTTATTAGGAAAATATAAATGAAAATCTCAGTATATAATGTAGGTGAAAATGACAATTATAAAAAAGACTAAAAAGCCTAAAGATTGAAACTTATGTGCAAGCCAGGAGTAGTTAACTTGCTTTTAGTGTACCAAGCTTCAAGGCTATGAGTTCAATCCCTAACAGTGGCAGCAGCAGCAGTAGCAGCAGTAGCAACAGCGCAACAACAACAATACACACACACAAAAACACACTCTGTATTATATACACATACCATATGTACTGCTACAAAAGGTTTTTAGAATCTCAGAAGATAATTTACTTTTCTACTTGATTTACTCAATTAAAATTTTATTATACCACTGAAAGTATAGAAAATATGATATTTTTGCCTTCCTGTCTGTCTGGGCTGGTGTCCAGAGCAGACTTTGAGCTCAAGCTCCGCAGCCAGTCCCACAACACCCAGAGGAAGCTCCACTGACAGATGCTCTGACACACCCAAGATCAGAGGTGAGGAGGAACCAACATCTTTGCAGCCAGTCCCACAACACCCAGAGGAAGCTCCACTCCCAGGCACTCTGACACACCCAGGATCAGAGGGAAGGAAGAACTAACATCTGTCCCAACACTGGGAGTAACTTGGACCAGCAGGACCAGGCACACAGGAACTCCACCAGCACAGTGACTTGAGTTCCTTCCAGTCTGTCTGCGCTGGTGTCCAGAGTAGATCTTGGGTGCAAGCTCTGCAGCCAGTCTCACAACACCTAGAGGAAGCTCCACTCCCAGGTGACCTAACAAGCCCAACCCAAGATCACAGGATCCCAGAATCACAGGATCACAAACACAGCTTGACTCTGAGGAGTTCTGACACAACCAGAATCACAGGAAGGACAGGCTCCAGTCAGATTAAGCAAGGGCAGGTAGCACTACAGATATCCAGATGGCGGGGGGCAAGCATAAGAAAATAAATAACACAAACCAAGGTCACTTGACATCATCACAACCCAATTCTCCCACCATAGCAAGTTCTGGACACACCATTACACCGGAAAAGCAAGATTCAGATATAAAATCACTTCTCATGGTGATGATACAGGACTTTAAGAAAGACATAAATAGCACCCTCAAAGAAATACAAGAGAACACAGGTAAACAGCTAGAAGCCCTTCAAGAGGAAACACAAAAATCCCTTAAAGATCTTCAGGAAAACACAATAAAACAGATGAAGGAAATGAGCAAAACCATCCAGAATCTAAAAATGGAAGTAGAAACAATAAAGAAAACAGAAAGAGAGACAACCCTGGCCATACAAAACCTAGGAAAGAAATCAGGAATCATAGATGCAAACATCACCAACAGAATACAAGAGATAGAAGAGAGAATCTCAGGGGCAGAAGACACCATAGAAAACATTGACACAACAGTCAAAGAAAATGCAAAAAGCAAAAAGCTCCTAAC
>JADRCD010071145.1:0-14304 GCA_019843815.1 Montemys delectorum | reverse complement strand
AAAAAAAAAAAAAGGAATGCAATTGAAGAAAGGTGTGATCGAATTGCATAGAGAATTACAATGTCATCAAAAAGGGAAATGCTGGCATTGTAAACAGCAAAAAGTGTTTTAAAATGTTAATTTTAAGCCCAAGGAGTCAGGCATGGTGGGGGTCATAGGGTTCTCTAGAAGAACAGTACCTGTAAGAATGAATACATGTTATGAAAGCAAATTGATTAGATTGGCTTGCATCCCTGCACACTGAGAGGCTGAGAACTTGGTAGCTGCTCAGCCCACCAACCTGGAGACCTCAGCAGTCCCAATGTAGCAAGGAAAAGTCTTGAGGATTCCTGGAGAGCTGATGGACTTTAGTTCCCTTTGGAAGACTCCTGAAAGGTTCTGACTCCAGCAAAGGAGCGCATCAACAGCGTCCCCAAGATAGATGTACTCACCAGCAAGAAGCAAAGGTAGGCAGGCAAATCCTTGCTGTTTTTCTTGGGATCTCTTTACATATGAGTCACTGCCAAAGGTGTTGTCATCCAGTCTGAAGGAGCCTCTTCCTTTTCTCTGCTAGTCCTTCCTAGAAAAGTCTCCACAGACTTGTCTCTCTCTTGCTTGACTCCAGATCTAGTCAAGTTTGACAATCAAGATTAATCATCTCAGGTGGTGTGTACCTGTAGTTCCAGCTACTCAGGATGAAAAAACAAGAGAACCGCTTAGTCCAGTAATTTGAGAAAGCCCTGGGCAGTAAGGTAAGACCCTGCTTCACGACCAAACAAACAAGATCGTGCATGATTTACAATTAACTGGGAGCCAGGAAATTAGGTTTAATGGCCTGCCATCTCCAACCTGAAGTTCTTAATCACTGTCTCTGAGTTGGTGATTTGCGAGTGAAATCTGAGGGCAGAGGATATATGCTGAGTGGAAGACTTCTTGCTTTGGGACCCATCTCCAGCCCCAGGGGAGGAGATGAGATTAAAGTCTAAGGACACTGGAGCATTAGCCCAATGGATGGGTTCTCTGCTCCCCACTTCCATACCTCCACAACTGTATCAATCTCTTGTATTCTGCCAGCCAGGTACATATGGGTCAGGTCATGTGGCCTGTGCCCAATGAATGAGTCATGGGCAGGTAGGACCCTGTGTATCTGCAAAGGTTCACATGATCTCTGTCCAGTATTTATGGTAGGTAATAAAAGTGCAAAGCAGTATCATAGATCAAGAGATACTAGAGACGATGGACATGGTAGCACATGGATACAATCCCAGGACTCAGGAGGGAGGCTGAAGCAGGAAAATGTTGAGGTCACCTGGGCTACATAATGAAACAATAGAGGGGAGGGGGAATCAGAGGGTCAAAGCCATGTCTTAAGTGTCACTCACAGTTCTGTAAATGTCCCCCAAAGTTTTTATTTTCTTTTAAGACTGGGTCCTTGTGCAGCTTGGACATCAAACTTGCTACGGAGATGAGGATGATCTTGAACTCATGATCATCCTGCTTCCACTTCTGGAGGGCTAGAGGCTATACTTGTAGAGTAGTAGGGCATGAACATACTCAGTTTATGAGGCACTAAGGGTGGAAACCAGGGAGTGTTGCATATTAAGTGAGCATTCTGCTACAGAACTACATCCCCAGTGCAAAGTACATTTAAAAAATATACAGGGTAGGACTGGAGAGATGGCTCAGTTACTAAGAGACAGAGGATCTGAGTTTGTTTCCCAGCACCCACATAGGGAAGCTCACAACCACTTATAACTCCAACTCCAGTGGATTCAATGCCCTCTTCTGGACTCAAAAAGCTGGCATATACACACAAATATACAGAAATAAAAATAAATAATTTTTAAAAATACAGCAAGAAAAATTCACAACTGCTTTTTATTTTTCATAACAGCTATTCCTCATGTGTTATCCCCTGCCCAGCTCAGTCTAGAGATACATAGTCTGATGGAATTATGCCACGGATTCTCTGAGATGCAGAAGAGCTAATCTGTTCCCAGCCTGGTCTCACCTTGCTCTTCACACAAAGCCAGTCGATGGCATCTCGAAAGACAGGTTCAGGGAAGGAATAGATGAAAGGGTCTCTAAAGACAATAACATGTGGACTGAGGCAGAATGGACCAGGAGGGACTTAGGCAAAACACAGCCATTCTAGTCTCAGAGGCAATGAGACAAGACCCTCCAGGCCTCTTGTCTGTACCTATCTCACAGAATCTATCACAATGCTGTACTACCAAATTAGTTGTAACTTTATTTTGAGGAGAAGCATGTGTGTGATATATGTGCACACACATGTTTGTGGGTAAATGTTCATACATGTGCATGTCCAGGCCAGAGATTGATGTTGTTTGTCTTCTTATCAGCTCTCAATATCCTATTTTTGAAACAGTCTCTTACTGAACTTGGAGTTTACTGATTGGTTAGACTGGTTGGCCATCAATCCAGAGATTGGTCCTGACCCCATCTCCTAGACTTCTAAGCACAGTAGCTACACCACTGGCATTTTGCTGGGAATCTAACTCAAGTTCTTATACTTTACCAACTGAGCTATTGCCCCAGCCTCTAAATTGTGTCTTTCCCCACTTTTTTCTTCTTTTAGCTCCTCTCCTGAAGCTCTTCAGGAACTGTTATGTCAGCAGCTCAGAGGACAGTCAGCTTAAGTCACTGGCTTGCAAGACATATTTTTTTAATTATCATTATTTATTGTATTTGTATGTGTACACTGTGGCTGTCTTCAGACACACCCGAAGAGGGCATCAGATCCCATTACAGATGGTTGTGAGCCACCATGTGGGTGCTGGGAATTGAACTCAATACCTCTGGAAGAGCAGTCAGTCCTCCTAACTGTTGAGCTATCTCTCTAGCCCCATAAGATATCTTAATAACACTTTTAATTTATATAACTCAAAGCAGGAAAGAAGAAACATATTTCTGTCTTTCCCCAAAAGACATTGAGCAATGTCAGAAGATAATTTTGGTTGTGACAACTGTGGTCACAGTTGGCAAATACACAGTGGAGACAACGCACACTATCAAACACCTTGCCATACATAAGATAACTCCACCAAGAAGTGTCCAACCCAGACACCCATACCACTAGGCCTGACTTAAAATACATAGCCAGGCAGCAAACTGTATGTATGTATGTATGTATGTATATATGAATGTATTGCATGTGTGCCGATGCACATGCAGAGGACAGAAGAAAACTTGTGGAAGGTATTTCTTTTCCTTCTACCATATGGATCCTGGGGATTGCACTCAAGTTGCCAGGCTTAGTGGCAGAACAGTCTGATTTTGTCCTGCAGGAGGATAAACTTGATAGATATGGTCAAAAATAGAGAGCACTTCACATATTTGAGTGCTGTCCATGTCTGGGACTTACACTCATCTTTTCTGTGACCATTTCCATTCAAGGATTCAAAGTATGTTCAATATTGAAACACGTATGAAAAGTATTTTTAAAGTGATATTTGATTCATCCTATCATCAAATAATCTTTTATGAGTTCCCCAGGAGAAGCTTGTATGCATCCGAATTTCAATATTAACTTACAGGAGAATGCCTCCCTAAGGGTGATGATGTTTTGTCTGTAATAAAAAATAAAACCAGAAGATGCTTAGGGTGTCTATAACAGAATACAGTGGACACATGCACACTGTGCTCAAAGGGTACCAGCCTTCTCCATCCTTGCCTGCAGGGTAGACTTCCAGGGGAAGTTTTAAAATATTCAGGCAGGCACATCAAATATTCAGAGAGCAAGAAAATCCTAGTCTCTGTGTTGTTAAAAGTTCTGGAGATATTCTATTCCAAATATTCCAAGCTGGAGAACTATGACAGAGGATGAAATCAGGGTATCCTAAATCCATCCCATAGGCTACCACATTCAGGAAGGATCTTGAAAGGAGGAGTTTCTTTCAGGAGCAGAAAACAGAATGGTGTGTTGGGGATCAGGGTGGATGTGAGCAGGAAGTGTCAGCAGGAAGCTAGGAGAGGATCAAATAGCAGGGAGACACATACTATAGTGATGATAACTTGTGGGATCCAGGCCCATGCAATTGTCAGAGCAGACAAGAAGACAGAAACAAAGCTGGCCTGTGTGTCACCCAAGAGGTGCCTTGATTTTAAAGCAAGCCCAAAGGGGCATCCTTAGGCTGAGGCAGGAAGTACCCCTGCAGATGATCTTGGACTAGGTGAGTGCAGTGAGCAGGTTTAGACTTGAGGGACTTAAAAGTGGCCACTGGAGGCTGTGATCTGGGGATGTGACCAATACTGTTGAAAAAGACCTTGCCTCTGCAATCACCATGAACTAGTCCTCGATGGTACGAAATAACTGTATAGTTGATGGTCCTTATTCTGAGCTATTGTTAACTGGGGTCCTACAGTGTGTGTATGGACTAGATGCAGCTTGAATACCCTTACTGCAAAAATCAGAATGCTCTAAGACATCAAATATTTTAGTTAGATGTAGGGGAGCAAGCCCTTAATCCTAGCACTCTGGAGGCAGAGGTAGGTGGATCTCTGTGAGTTTGAGGTCAGCCTGGTCTACATAATGAGTAGACCTACAGCAGAGCTACATAGAAAGATCCTGTCTCAAAAAAAATTTAGTTGTGATATAACAGGAAAAATTTATAGCATGTGATGTTGCTTAATGCATACAATTATAATAAAATATTATATAAATTACCTTCAGGACTGTGCAGATGGCTCAGTAGTTAAAACATGGGGCATGCAAGCACAGGACTGCAGTTTAGTTACTCAGCACCCCTGTGAAAAAGTGAGGAGTGCAGTAGCCAGTTGTAATCCCAGTACACAGGAGGTGGGGACAGAGCTGGGACAAGCTGACTGGCTGAACTGGTAAAACAGGAAAGGTTCAGGGAGGGTACCTGTCCCAGTAATCAGACATCCACCTCAGGTCTTGACAGGCACACACACACATATGCATGTGTACCTGCACATAGACATTCAGACCTGTCTACACAGATACCCACTCTACACATACACATGTAAAACTGGGGCTGGTAAGATGGCTCAACAGGTAGACGTGTCTGCTGACACACCTGTTGAGCTGCGTTCAATCCCTGGAATCCACTCCCAACTCTTGTAACTTATCTTCTGACTTCTACATGCACACAACACCACTCACACCCTTCTTCTAATAAATAAATAAATAAATAAATAAATAAATAAATAAATGTTAAAAATGAAAAAAATTACCTTCAGGGTACTTGAGTAGGGTGTTTATGAAAAAGAAAGGAATTTCGAGTTTAGCGTTTAATTGCTTTCTCAAGATATCTCATTAGCTATATAGCAAATACAAAATATCCTACCCTTCTAATAATTATGTAATCTGAAACCTCTTGAGTCAGGTGAATTTCGAGTAGGCTGAGGTAATCAGAGAGAAGTGGAAAGACACAGCAATTCCTTTTTAGCTTTACCTGAGAGCACTGTCAACTAAAAAGATGATTGGTGAATGAGAAAAGATGAAACTTTCTAGGAGTTTCTGGCAATCTTTGTAAAATCAAGGTTCTCAGCCTTTGTACTGTTTGTTCGTTTGGTTGGTTGGTTGGTTTTGAGACAAAATTTCACTATGTAGCTTTGGCTGGCCTGGAAGTCACTAAGTAGACCAGGCTGGCCTTGAACACTGGCCCCAGAGTACTGGGATTAAAGGCATGCACCATCTGGCTAAGCCTCAGCACATTTGACAAGCATTCCCTGTAATGGACCCATCCTGTGTTTTATTTTGTACCACTCCTTTCCTAGCCCTGTCTAACAACTGAAAATGTCTCTAGACATTGCCTAATCTCCTTTCTGGGGCAGAATCACTGCTGGCCAAAGGCCACAGGTCTAGACCAATGTTTTTCAGCCAAGCAAGTACGTCTTGAAAAAGAGCTGGTTGTGAAGCCAGCTGTGAGTGGTGACTAGCACTGACAAAAATGAAAGTATGTCACCAAGAATATGGCAGAGCACTCACAGACACAATGGGAGGACTACTTCATTAGTATGGTGCACATGGCAGCTACACATGTATATGTGAGTGGGCCCTGTGTTTCCACAGGAAATGAAAGTCTCACTGTGGTAGATGGGCATTTCTCCCTGGAGAAGGAGCTGCAAGAGGGTTCAGGCATGTGAAACAAAATTAACTAAAGCAAAACCCGAATTGAAGCTCCAGAAAGTAGAGGCTAATCCCATCAGCCTCAAGTGAGTTCAATTTGTGGTCAAGCATATCACAGCAAGAGGGAGATCTGGTCCAGAGCATCATGGGAACTTGGCAGAAGACATAAAAGTGTAAAACAATGCAACCAAGTGCTTAAGCCACACACATGGTCGGGGCTTAGACCTGGGTAAGGAAGCAAATGAAAGATCTGAAAGAAACCAGTGTCCAGAAAACAACTTCTGTAGCCTGTGCTAGTTTTAGGATGGTCAGTTTGAAGGTGCTTTGGCACCAATGGTCCTTTCTAACTTATAGGCAGTACCACCAAGAAGGAAATTGTAAGGTTGTTAGCAGGTGGTGATGCATACTTGTAATCCTAACTCTTGTGAAGTGGAGAGACAATGGGTGATCAGGACTTCAAGGGTATTCTTAGCTACATACCAAGTTTAGGTCCATCATGGGTTACGGGAGATCCTATTTCAAATAACAGTAAAAATCATTAAAGTTGTTGAAGCCATTGTGGTGGAACGAACCTGTAATCCCAGCAGACAGGAACTGAGGTACAGGGGGCACCCTGGACTATGTAATGAGACGCTTTTACAAAAAGAAAAGTGTAATAGATTACATGGCATAAACTCACACATTGAAACTCTGTAACCCATTGCTCTATTTTTAGTAATGTGTAGTATTATGCACTTCTGATCACAGTCTTCTTTCTGAATGTTTTCGTTGCCTCAATAAAAACAGTCTCATTGAGGGTCATTCCTCATCTTTTTCCAATGGTGAAGGCTCATTCTTTCCTGGACATTCCCTACAAATGGAATATATATCCTTTAGTGTCTTAGTATGTTGTTTTTAAGATTCAACCTCCTCATTGAATGTTTTAGTAATTCCTTTTTATGGCTAAGTTATATGTCACTATATAAACACACCACATTTTATGTATCTATGTTTTTATGTTTACTGATACACTTTTAGATTTTTTTCTTTTAATTTTTGAGTTCATGTTCTATAAACATTTGCTTTCTATTCTCTTGGGTAAAGCTGATTATGGTGATTTGAATGAAAGAGGGTCCAGATCCGCTCATCTATTTGAATACTTGGTCCCCAGTTGGTGGAACCTTGTTGGAAGGGGTGTGTTATTGGTATAAGGTTTTGCAGTTTCTAAAGCCCATACCATTCCAAGTTAGCTCTCTTTGCTTTGTGGTTGTGTTTCAAGATGTAAGCTTTCACCCACTGCTCCAGCTCCATGCCGGCTATCATGCTCCCCTGATGGTGTTCATAGACTCTAACCCTCTGGAACAACGATTTTATTTTTTTAATAAGTCGACTTGGTCATGGTATTTTGTCATGGCAACAGAAAAGTAACTGAAACAGCAAGTCTTCTTGTTAATATTCAGCGTTTAAGAAGAAATGAAATGGGAAAACTTGGAAATACAACACATTCAAGACCCTAGCTGAGTGATTCTATTCACTCATTACATACTTACTGGACTCTATCAAAAAGCAGGCCCTGAGCTTTTGAGGCCTGTGGAATTTAACACTAACAGGAGGTGACTGGATGCCTGGATGCCCAAATCTCATCCCACCACAGTGAGATCTGTGCCTTTCACCCGCTGGCACTCAATTTACATAGAAGTAGTGAAACTGACAAGTCTGCTTAAATGTGCATATGTGAAACATGGTATTTATCAAAGAACATGGCAGAAAGGAAAGTTTCCAACCCTCACAACAAACACTGAGGCTTTATGGGACATTTATGACGCGTGCCTCTCAAAGGTGAGGCCAGAGAGCTTTTTCCAAGGTCTTCTAACACCTGGGGATTTGGGGATGTTTGGGGCTATTTCCTGCCAGCCTGGCCAGTCATCTTCATCTCTTGGAAATGTGGTTGGTATGGTTATTTTCTACCGTTAAGTCTACCCAGTTAAAGCTAGGCATTCCAATTCTGGCTGATGGCTCTGCTTAAAGTAAGCAAGAAGGACCCGACTTCAGATCCCTGACACCCACAAAAAGATGGACACAGTATCCAACATCCATAATCCCAGTGCTTACAGAAGTAGAGAGAGAGAGAGGAAAAAAAACCCAGAAAACCCAATTTGTCCTTTGACCTTCATATGTATGCCATGGCGTAAGTGCACCCATGTGCTCCCCACTCCCAGGATATGTATACAGATATATATAGAACAGGACAGAAAATCCGTACTAGCCAAGCAAGTAAGGTTAACATACTTATCCCTGACCTGTATTTGTTTGTCACACTGAGAACTGTAGAAGAAAAGGCTACTTACATAAATACACAATTATACACTCTTTCTTCCACTTCTGAATGCTGGGCGACTTGCACTTCCACTGAGCTGTAACCTTTATTGTCATGAATCAAGGTTTCATATGTGTCAGACTGGGAACCTTTCTTCTTTTTAATGGTGATTTTTTTTCTTTTAAAGTTATTTCTCCCCCATTTATTAAAATAGATTCTTTTCTCCTATAATATATCCTGATTACAGTTTCTCCTCCCTCTACTCTTCCCAGTTCTTCCCCACCTCCTCTCCCATCAGATCCATTCCCTTTCTGTCTATCTGTAGAAAAGAGCAGGCTTCCATTCCCTTTCTGTCTATCTGTGGAAAGGAACAGGCTTCTAAGAGATAGCGACAAAACATAAGAACAATAAAAACTGTGTAATTGACGATGACCTTAAAAAGTTCTGATCCTCTTGCCTCCACCTCTCCAGCACTGTGATTTCAGATGAGTGCCATCATGCTCAGTAGGAATCCAGTGCTGCCAACACTCGGGTTTCATGCATGCTAGTCAAGCGCACTGCGCTACCCAGAGATACATCCCCAGCCCATGTTTTAAAACTGTGAAACAGCAATGCTTTGTAATTAGGAGTGGTTAATACATTCTAGCATAGAAAATTCCACTGCCTTCAGTTAAAGTCTGAGTTTGAAAAATATCTAGTGACCTAGAAAAATATTTTTACAAGCTATGTAACCTAATCACAGTGTTCAACTGCTTGCACAGAGCACGCTTAATTTTATTACCCACCTCCCCTCCCCCTCAACTACCATTTTTTTTTTTTTTGGAGGGGAAAATGTTTTTGCACAGGGAAAGATCTTTAGATAGAATTACACATTTGAGCATTCAAGCGCTTCCCGCTAAGCACACCCCTGTTCTCCAGTTTCCCTATTTTATAAGGTCTCTGGGTTTCCCAGAAGGTCCCCAACCCCCGTGGAGGCTGTGAACCCGGCCGCCTTTGAGGAGACCAGCGATCACAGCCTAGGCCCAGCTGGGGGCGGGGCGCTGAGACTGCGCAGCTCTTTGAAGCTCCTCGGTAGTTCCTTCCCAGCTAGCGCAGGCGCAGGCTCTGACCTCTTAACAAAGAACAGGTTCGGCAGCCGCCCCTCCCCCGCCGGGGAGGCGGAGGGACCACGTGACCTTTGGAAGCATGCGCTCGCCAGCCCTCTGGGAGCCTGGCTGGTAACCCGGCTGCATAGTGGGCGGGGGAGGGGAGAAGGACTGGAGCAGGGTGGGGAGGAAGGGGCGGGGCTGCAGCTGGAATGCACACGGCTCGGGGAGGAAGGGGGGGGAAGGAGGAGGGGGAGGGGATGGAGGGGGAGGAGGGGGAGGAGGGGGGGGAGGGGGGAGGGAAGAAAAGGGGTGGAAAGCGCGAAGGAGGGGGCTGGGAAGGATGGAGGACCTAGGAAATGGAGGAGGAGGGGCAGGTTTGGAAAGTGAAAAGGAGGGGGGATGGAAAGTAGAGCCGGAAGGAGGGGAGTTGGGAAATGAAATGGAGGGGAATGGGAAGTGGAGGAAGGAAGGGGAGGTAAGTGAGCAGGAAGGGGGTGGGCGGTGGCAGAGGAGGGCCGGGTCAGTAGGAGGAGGGGGGATGGGAGAAGGGGTGGGGCACTTCTCTGCGGAGACTCATTAAGATGCAATTGACAATTTTTTTTAAAACAGACTGTATAAATTTACAGTTTCCTTTTGAACCCAAGCAGACAATGTTCAAACTCGTCAGATTTCTGTTTCGGAATGCAAATGAAAACACGCCCAGTTTCTGGAAAGCTTAATTAAGGACTTAAAGAAAACAGATTTAAAACACAGCTGTAGTATGGCAGATCCTAGCCTTCTACAAAAGTGGCCTTGAGTTTTCTTTTCTTCTTCTTCTTCTGCTTTTTTTTAACTTAAAAAGAGACCATTGTTTAATAAAAAATGGCCAAGGTCTTCCTTGAATGTAACAGGAACTACTGCTTTTAAAAAAAAAAAACTTCAAAAAAATGACAATTCCTATTTTTGTGGCTGTGTTGGGGGACAGGAATGCGTGGATGAGGCAATGGTATCTTGGGATTCTCTCGAGGTTGCTCAGCGTGTCCCCTCTCCCACATAAACAAGCAGTTCCAGCCCTCCCCCTACTTGCCCCAGTTACAAGGCAAACCAGAAAAAAAAGGAAAGGGAAAAGAAAGACCCTTCCCTAAAAATAGGGTGCCAGTTAAACCAAAAGCAATCCCCTCCTATGAAAAACTGAATCCCACTCCAAGCTGGGGCACAGCCACTTGCTTGCTCCATGCACGCTTTGTGGGGTCCATTATGCTTTTTGTCCCTTCTAAAGAGATATGCAAGGCCTTTAAATGCCATTCTGTGCACACAACTTCAACATGGCCAGGTGCAAACTGGCAAAGGTGTAGTTCACCATCTGTTACCAGTGCACACAGCCAGACTGGCCAGCATCTCCATGTGCAGTGCCTTTGTCGCTCTGCTAATGACAGAGTGCCTCCTGAGTGGTAAAACCGGATTCCTAGGAGATTACAGATGGCCTTGCTGTATCTTATCAGTCAGCTCAGAAAGGCAAGTGTGGAGACATCTCGTCTCCCAAGGTCTTGCCTTGGGCAAACAATTTCAGGAAGGAGAGACTGCAAGAAAGAAACGTGGACTACTGCTGCTACAATTACCTCATTCCCAAGCCCCTCACCCTAACCCTTTATAAAGATCAGCTTTCCCCCCCTGGCAGACCCCTCAATTTCCCACAGGAGAGAGGCTGCCCCTTGCTGTGTGTGTTCATAAATACAGTGCTGTCTGTCAAAGGTTAGATTCTTCGTTCTTCCTGACTTTTGTCTCAGAAAGCTAACCACTAAAGCTGCTGAAGCCAGGCCCACAAACTGGCCTGCCTAAGTCTTTTTTTTTTTTTTCTTCACAGTCCTGGAGGGTGGAGAGAGGCAGGGTAAATTATGACTGTAATCCTAGCACTCAGGAGGCAGAGACAGGAGGATTTCTGCCAGTTTGAGGCCAGCCTGGTCTACAGTATGAAATCTTGACTCAAAACCAAACCAAACCAAACTCAAGACATAACAGTTCTGGATGCTAGAAGTTCAAGATGAAAGCAGTAGCAGAAATCTCTTTTTTTGGATGGCTCCTCCACTTCTTGTAGATGCTAACTTCCCCTTATGGTTTCATGTAAGCTTTTGAGATAGTCTTGTGTAGCCCAGGCTAGCCTCCAACTTGCTTTGTGTCTGAAGATGACCTTGACATCCTCTCCCTTCTGCCTCCACCTCCCAAGTATAATAATCCACTAGAGAAAGATACAGACAATCAAACTGATTTAAGCCAATTAAAAGTGTATGAGTCTTTAATGTCTGGAGACCAAGAGCAGGCTCATGCCTCAAAGTCTCTTGGTGACCAAACTCCGGGGGTACAAAGATTGTAAAGGTAAAAACCACAAAGACCATCCTTTACATCAAAGTTAGGTGAGAGTCAGAGTGACCTTGAAACATTTCTTTCTGGAAGAACACAGTAGTTATTTTAAACATAACATGCCAATTATTTTTGACTTATACATCTTCCAGTTATTTTAGTTTATGTTAACTTTGTATAAACATTAATTACTCTGGATAATATATCTGGGCCATAGTCAAGGCCATGGAAATCTCAAATATGTTGCCAAGCAGATGTAACTATTTGGGGAAAGGGATAGAGGACTGAGAACTGTCTAAATAAGCACAAAATGGAGTCAGGACAAGATGGCATTACTTTAGTCACTTCACAAGTGCTGAGATTACAGGTGGGCATCACTGTACCTGGCTTATGTGATGCTGATGATTGAATCCAGGGCTTTTTTCATGCTAGGAAGTACTCTCTACTAATTTATGTCCCCAGCCTCTGTCATCATTGTCACTATAGGATTGTCTCTCTGTATATATTTGCTAATCATAAGGGTTTTGTTGTTGTTTTGAAACAGGGTCTTTCCTTGTAGCCCAGGCTGTCCTGGAACTTACTCTGTAGACCAGGCTTGCCTCGAACTCAGAAATCCGCCTGCCTCTGCCTCCCAAGTGCTGGGATTAAAGGCGTGTGCCACCACCACCTGCCTCATTTCATTTCATAAGAACACTATTCAGATATCACCTCATTTTACCTTAACCATATCTTTTTATTGTTTGTATTGGAGATAGGGTCTTACTCATAGTGAAGACTGCCCTCAAATTTGTGAACCTCCTGTCTCAGATACTGAGTGCTAAGTCCAGGTATGCTGATCCATAATTGTTGTCCCAATATGAAGGCGGTGGAGCAGGAGGGTAAGAAGTTCAAGGTTAGGCCAAGCTACCCAGGAGTTGGAGGTTTCCTTGCTTTTAGTTGTTTTTCTATTGTCATTATGAGAAAACATAACCAAGACAATTTATAAAAGAAAACATTTATTAAGGCTCATGGTTCCAGAGGATTAGAGTCTATGACCACCATGGCTGGGATCATGGCAGCATGCAGAGGCGGGAGAGGATTGAGCTTAGACTAGTGTGTTTGGGCTTTTGGAGCCTCAGAGTCTGCCACTAGTAACATACCTCCTCCAACAAGGCACAATTCCTATTCCTTCCCAAATTGTACCACCAACTGGGGACCAGACATTCAAATATATGAGCCTATGGGGGTGGTTCTCATTTTAACCACCACAGAGGCTCCCTTGGGCTTTATGCAACTCTGCTGGAAAATAACAAACTAAATTTCCAGTGCTAGAGTTATTACTGTGTACTATGAAGCTCACCCTTGACCACATTACATATTTAAGACTTGTTCCCATACAAAGCTATATTGCAAGGTACTGGGAGTGTGTGTGTGTCAGGGTTGAATTTTAGGGTAACACTTCCAAGGCTGCTAAGTGGAGAAGAAGCAAGGAAGAAATGCTCAGCCTTTCTTCCTCTAGCCCCTCAGTCCCTGGTGTAGACAGACTTCCAGGGGGTGCTGACCTCAAGGAAGAAGCGGGATGGAGAGATTAGGTGACCTTCATTTAACAGAGCAGGGCCCTATGAACAGCTGGGCTTGAGGGGTTTGTAGGATAGGTGCAGTATTAATTCTCTTTTCTAGGTCATGAGATTGTGTTTTAAAGAGATTACCTGTCTGTTTCAGCTTCCCAGTTGCCTGGGGGACAGCTGACAATTTATTCCTGTGTAATGCCTTTCTGGCTGGAGAAGCATCTTGCTAATATCTGTGTCCCCTGAGCTGAGAATATTCAGGGCACCAAAGACGGAGCCCTTAGTATATTGTAGAACGAGAAGAGTAACACATTCATTGTGTAGGCTTTAAAGATAGAAAGACTCTTTCTTGACTGTATGTGGCAGAGTCCTTAAAGGGTGTTTATCAAAAGCAGTACCTTTTGTGATAAAATGGGTCTTGATAATTTTTTAAAATGTCTGTTTTTCCTCCTTGGTTGTTTTCATGCCCAGAAACATACTAAGAAGTGTCAAGGCTAGTAATATTCAGATTTGGGGGGGGGGGGGGGGGGGGAGGAGGGGAAGTTTTCCAACAAGGCATGGCCAGAGGCTAAAATTGGATGGCATCTCTGTGGTTTTTGCTTTGTTTGATTCCAGTGGTAGTGCTGTAGGATGGTAGCTAATTTTAGTGTATTTTTGAAGTGTGCACATATCAATCTTAGGTGAAGAGAAGTCTCAAGGGTGAGCTGAGCATGGATTTCGGAAGAAACAATTTTGCGTTTGTTACTTAGAATCACCTGGGGCACTAGGCTTGATCAGATGAAAGCAAAGTTGATCTTTTGAGTACTGAAGCCTTCCACAGTGTTAGTGAACTTTCCCCCTTCATTCATTTTAAGAGCAACATCTCAGAGGCACTTTGAAGCATAAGGGCACATTGTATATTCATTGAATTGTGCCAACACTAAACTTATTACTGGAAGCTGC
>JADRCD010071142.1:0-25334 GCA_019843815.1 Montemys delectorum | reverse complement strand
CCATATCTGGGGCTCAGTGTTGGTTTCTGTTGTTGGCATATCTCGCATTCAGCAGCAGCTGTAGCCAGGTCAGCCTTGATGAGTGGAAGTCCGTGTTGTTGAGCCCAAGCATAACCTCCATCTCGGCTACCATGACCACTTGGTTCATGTGCCCATTGAGCAATGACAGGAATGGCTGGAGCAAGAGGCCAACTGTCCACCTAACAAGTCATCCTATCCACTTGATTACTGAACTCCTCTTCAGATGAAGTCACTTTTTGGTGAGCATTGACATGGGACACAAATATCTTCACATACTTTGCCCATTTGGAGAGATCTATCCACATACTTCTTCCCCTGATGTCTTTCTCACCATTTTTTCAATCATGATCTTCCAGTTCCCTGACCATCCAGCCAATCCATTGGCTACAGCCCATGAGTCAGTGAACAATAATACATCTGGCCATTTCTCATTCCAAACAAACTGTAATACTATGTGCACTGCCCGAAGTTCTGCCCACTGTGAAGATTTTCCTTCACCTGTATCTTTTAGGGTTGTCCTGGAGAGGGTTTGTAATGCTGCAGTTGTCCACTTCTGAGTGATGCCTTTATAACATGCAGAGCCATTAGTAAACCAGGTCCTAGTCTTCTCTTCTCCAGTCAGACGATCATAGGGAACACCCCATGAGGCTATAGGCACATGCTTGGCAGCAGATGACATTATAACAGGAGTGGAAACCATAGGCATTTGAGCAACTTCTTCATGTAACTTTCCTGTGCCCTCAGGACCTGCTCTGGCCTGATCACATATATACCACTTCCATTTAATAATAGACTGCTTCTGTGCACATCCTACTTTATGACTTAAAGGGTCTGATAGCACCCAGCTCATGATGGGTAGTTCAGGTCGCATAGTAACTTGGTGTCCTATTGTCAAAAGTTCAGTTTTCACTAAGGCCCAATAGCAGGCAAAGAGCTGTTTTTCAAAGGGAGAATAGTTGTTTGCAGATGATGGTAGAGCTTTGCTCCAAAATCCTAAGGGTCTGTGATTCACCTACAGGGGCCTGCCAGAGGCTCCAAACAGCATCTCTATCTGCCACAGACACCTCAAGTAACATCAGGTCTGCTGGATCATATGGTCCAAGTGGTAGAGCAGCCTGCTCAGCAGACTGGACCTGTTGAAGAGCCTTCTCCTGTTCCAGGCCCCACACAAAGCTAGCAGCTTTCCAAGTCACTTGGTAAATGGGCCTGAGTAGCACACCCAAATGAGGAATGTGCTGTCTCCAGAATCCAAATAGACCCACTAAACCTTGTTGTGCTTCTTTCTTGGTGGTGGGAGGGGCCAGGTGCAATAACTTATCTTTCACCTTAGAAGGAATATCTCTGCATTCTGCACACCATTGGACTCCTAAAAATTTCACTGAGGTAGATGGTCCTTGAATTTTGGTTGGATTTATTTCCCATCCTCTGGTACGCAAATGTGTTACCAATGAGTATAAAGTGGTTGCTACTTCTTGCTCACTTGGTCTAATCAGCATAATGACATAAATATAGTGCACCAATGTGATATTTTGTGGAAGGGACAAATGATCAAGATCCCTTCTAAGTTATGACACAGGGCAGGAGAGTTAATATATCCATGAGGCAAAACTGTAAAGGTATATTTGATTCACATTTTCTTTGGCAGAGGCAACTCTAAAGGCTTCCATTTAGCCTTTCCAACCATAATAGCCCTCACTCCACAGGTTAGGGAACCAGTGTGAGAATTCTGCCAATTTCTGAGTATATCTATCCCAATTATACATTCTAGAACTGGAGAAATGACCACAGGGTGTGTTCGGGGACCTACTGGACCTACTGTGAGTCAGACATCAGTCAAAACTCCATTAATCAGCTGTCCTCCATAAACCCCTACTTTAACTGAAGGGCCACAATGTTTCTTGGGATCTCCTGGGATCAGTGTCAATTTAGAACCAATGTCCAATAGACTCTGGAAAGTCTGATTATTTCCTTTCCCTCAATCTACAGTTACCCTTGTAAAAGGCCGAAGGTCCCTCTGGGGAAGAACTGGAGAAAGGCTAGCAGCAAAACTTTTAGGTGTCTTATCAAAATCCTCCCTCAGAGGAACCTGGCCACCCCTTCATTCAAGGGGTTCTGGATCTGCAAACTGGCCCAAGTCTGAGAATTGATTCACTGGCCGAGATTGCCTTTTGCCACGATCCAATGTAGCCTTTCTTTCATCTGTTTGAGAATTTTTCTGCTTATACAGGTCAAACAGATATGCAGTGGGTTTCCTATCTATTTAGTGCCTGGAAACACCATGATTGATTAGCCAGTACCAAAGGTCCAAATGAGTCATGTCATTATAAATTTCACCTCTCCTATGCTGACCATTATGGGTTATATCATTATAAACATTGTTTTGTCTACGCTGTCCATTATAATAAGTATGATCACCTTGTCTCTGGTGATTCAATGCTGCCACCTGGCCCTTGTTACCTCGGGGCCCAATTAAACCCATTGAATTTAATTCATCTAATGGAGCAGCAGCATCTCCAACCCTAAGGTCTGACACAAGGAAAAGGGCAAGAACAAAACCCTTCAAATGTGCTGGTGCCCCTCTCACCAATTTGTGTCTTATAAGACGGGTGAAGGGCATATCTTCTGGACCTTCCCATTGTGGACAATTAGATTTTACACAATGTATCCATGCTAGCATTACAATTTTCCTACACTTTAAAAATCCCTTCGTCAACTCTAAGCCAAGGGATATTAGACATCTACAACTCCTTTTCAGTAGGCCATCTTTTGATAAACACTTGAGCCAACCATTCAAACAAACTTCTGACACCTTTTTTTAACTGTGCAAGCGTCCATGTTAAACCTAGAATCTCCACTCAGAGGACCCATGTCAATAAATTTAGCCTGCTCTAATTTTGTGTTCCTTCCACCATTTTCCCACACCCTTAAAATACATTCCATACATACTTCCCAGACTTCTGCTTGAATGAATTAGCAAACTCATTAAGCTCCTTAGTAGTGTAGCAAATTTCCCCATTTACAACATTTTCTATCTCACCTCTAGGGACCTGTTTTGCCTTGAGTCTGGTTATAGGTCTAGAAGAAACTATTGGTGGGCCTTGAGAAACATTATTTTCTTGTCTGGCATTTCCTTCATTGAAAGTCACTGCTGGTTTATTAGACTCTGGGGGATTAATTTCCTCGTGTGGGGAAGGTATTATTTCAGGGGGGGGTCCTGAGGGTACTACGTCCTCAGGTGGGGCAAACCCTTGACAATCTGAAGATTCAAAATTCTCAGCTTCAACAGGGTCTTCCCACATATCTCCATCCCAAGTTATAGGATCCCATTCTTTGCCAACTAATGCCCTTACTTTAACCACTGACACACTCTGAGGCTGAGACTTAAATTTTCACTGTAATTCAGCCAACCTTATAATGAGGGATTCATTTTGAGTTTCTTCAACTTGAGCTCTATAACTGCTGGAGAGAAGATTCTCTTCAAGGACGCACTTAGCACCTCTTAGATTGTTTACTTGTGTCTGTGAAGTAATAAAGTGAAAAAACAAAGCTGTAGAAACAAATTTCTGGGGATGTAGAAATAAAGTAAAATAAGAGAGCCATATTCCAGCTCTTGTAAGCAGCAAGCAATGTGGAAACAAAGTTTTACAGTAGCAAGCAGCATCTTCAGACATTGAGAAGTTATGTTTCAGAGATGCCCAAGGACATTCTGTAAAAACAAAGTTTTGGTGGTCAGAATGTTGAGACAGAATGACCAGGCCATTCTCACTAAACTAAGCAAAGTCAAAACAAAAATATCTGGTGGTCACAATGACATTAAGGTCTACAAAAACAAGATTAGCAATTCTTGGAAGAACCCCTCAACCCCTCCCTGTGGTGAATTTTGAAAAAGACCACAAATTGTCATCCTGACCTTGCTGATGACAATCCCCCCACCCCGACCTCCTAGTTACTCAGCCCCTCCCCAGGGACTTTTTAAGGGCAGGTGCAGAGCTGGATAGGGAAGTTGGCTGACTGAGCAAGCCAACCAATGCCTGATGAGATCCTTTCTCTTGTGTTCCACCAACCAGAGTAAGCCAGCTAACCTTGTAATCTGCCCTCTGTAAAGTATAAAATATGTGTGCTTTCTGTATTTGATGTTGACTACCCTTGTGAGGGTGGGCAACCCCACATACATGGATCAATAAACCTCATGTTATTGCAATGATATATTGTCAATCTCTGTTCTCTGGGTTGAGCCAAGTTTACTACATCTGGAGCTGTGCAGTTTTATCACACAACTCTTTTTTCCTTCATCATTTTTTCCTGAGATGCTAAGAGCAACCAGCCAACAAAATCATTTTCCAATTTCTTCTTCATCTTGCAGAAAGCTTTGTACACTGAATCCCCTAATTCATCAAGATAATCAAGGGCATTAGCTTCTTTAAGCTTGAAATATAGTTGTGACCATGTGTCTTCAGTATTCTCTGAGCTCCCAGGAGGGAGAGAATTTGGAGAGGTTTCAGTAGTTGAAGGAGCTAATGGGTTCTCAAATCAAGTCCAGATTTTTTGTTGTTTGTTTTGTTTTGTTTTTCGAGAGGGTTTCTTTGCGTAGCCCTGACTGTCCTGGAACTCACTCTGTAGACCAGGATAGCCTCAAACTCAGAAATCCACCTGCCTCTGCCTCCCAAGTGCTAGGATTAAAGGTGTGCACCACCACTGCCCGACCCAACTCCAGATTTTTAAAAAATTCATCCTTATATTCCTGCTCCTCTATAACTACTCTGGGTACCAAATTTGTATTAGTCCGGGTTCTCTAGAGTCACAGAACTTATGGTAGTCTCTGTATAGTAAAGGAATTTATTGATGATTTACAGTCTGTATCCAACTCCCAACAATGGTCAGCAGCAGCTGTGAATAGAAGTCCAAGGATCTAGCAGTTGTTCAGTCCCACAAGGCAAGCAGGTGAAGCAGAGAGAGCCTTCCTTCTTCCAATGTCCTTATATAGGTCTCCAGCAAAAAGTGTGGCCCAGATTAAAGGTGTGTGCCACCCCACCTTTAATCCCAGATGACCTTGAACTCTTAGATCTTCCTATCTTAATCTTCTGGGATTCATAGCCACTATGCCTCAAGATCTCCATGCCAAGATTCAGGTCAGAAACTTGTATCTCTCAGCCTCCAGCTTAGGGCCACAGGTGAGTCTTCCAAGTCTGGATTGTAGTTCATTCCAGATACAATAAAGTTGACAACCAGGAATAGCCACTACACAGGGTAATATCTGATTTAGGTATCTAGATTGAGTAGCCATAGTCTTTTTTTCTGTCAGGATAAATAGTTTGCAGAGGAAATAATTTTTCATTCCAAATTCACTAGTTCAGTTGTGTAAGTGCTGTTCCTCAAGTGAATCATTACTCTTCAGAAGGCATGACATAGGCTTCATATTTATTTCTATTTTAGAGAAAATATTAAGAATGCATGTGCTCAACAGTAAAAGGCAAAAGCTAAGAAATAAATTTAATGTTACATTAAAGATATTTTCAAGTAAGATTGTCTCTTCAAAAAGACAATGTTGACTTGTGTAAATGTCAACACTATAAAGTATATAGAAAATCTTTCCATTACTACATGAATTGTTTTGACCTATCAAATCTCCTGTAAAAGTCAGAATGACCTCTAGAGGGCATTGCACTTTAAAAACTCCTCCAATAAATCAACTTTCTTAATGTCAGAGGAATTTTTACATAGTAGGTTAAGAAACAGCAAGTAACTCCTACCTTACTATACACATGGCCTTAAATAATTTTTATTGTTATATTTTGTGGCCATTCTTCAATGTGTTGATAGCTTAATGATAATGTTAGAGTAAAAGAAATTGAAGTCAGTGCATATGTTTGATGGAAGACAAGTGGCCAGGGATCAAAAACGTATTTCTTTATCTAATTGCATCTAGTTTTGTGATAGATTGTCTCAGTCACTGTTCTATTACTGTGAAAATACATCATGACTATGGCAACTTTTATAAAGGAGAAAATTTAATTGGGGCTATTTTACAATTTCAGAAGTTTAGTCTACTATCACAGCAGGGTGCTGGCATTTAGGCAGGTGGTAGAGCAAAAGATGGGAGATATATCCTGAGCCCTAGGCAGAGAGAGGAAAAACCTGTGCCTAGCATAGATGTTTTTACAGTAAAGCCAATCCATGGTTTCACATTTCCTCCAACAAGACCACATCTATTCTAACAAAGACATATTTTCTAGTCCTCTGCCAAGGACCAGCATTAGCATGGAGAAGTGTTCTGTTCTCAGGAAGGGGTGTTTGGGAGCAATGAAAGAACAACTAAAAGCCAGTCATGGGTACAAGCTGACATCCCTGTTTTTCTCAAGACAGCTCTCCAGAAGATCCCTACAGCTCAGCTCCTGCTAAAAACAAACAAACAAACAAACAAGTAAATAAATAAATAAATAAATAAATAAAAGGTCTCTAGATAGCTCATGGGCTTTCCAACAAAAATCAGAAAAATTGCTAGAAAACATTTTTAAAGTATTGTGTTAAGCTCTCTAAGTAATTCTTGGGTTTTCCTACCAAGGTCAGAAATCCTGTTAGAAAAATTCTAAAAGAGGTATATTTGCTTTGCAAGCAGTTCTCCCTGGGTAGCTCTTCCCTGCTGAGCAAAGCCCAGTCCTTTATTTACATATCATTTTGGTCCTTTACTCTAGGTCCCCTTTTCATTATCACAGGAATCAGCATTTTATGGCTTTAGCCTCTTGATTTTTAGGAAAAGACAGCAAGTGTTTAACGTTATTTAACATTCCAAATATATTCAGAGATCTGCCTGCCTTTGTAAGCACAAACAATAAACTTACCTGGGTGGGATCTTGCTCTACTATCATCACTCCCCAAATTTCTTTATCTCCTCCATTAATATATTTCTTAGGTGCTGGCTCATAGTGCAGCTGCCTATTGCTTTAGATCTGTGAAATTCCTTATACAATTCATATTGCATCCTTATATTTTGCATAGTTGAGAAATTATACATTCTTGAACTCATGTTTTCAGAGTTCTTCCCCATAGCCTTAAGAGTTATGCTGAAAGTCATAGCACTTACCATTTTCCTAAAAACATTAAACACACCCTTGTTTCATGGACTCCTGCTGCTTCTAATTATCATGACATTATTAACCTTGGCAGAGAGAATATTTCCCAAAGAAGGAACATACAGTAAATTATGCACATTATTATACAAACAAGCTTTATACCTAGCAAATATCAATACTTGTGGAGGGCCACGCCCTGCTAGCTGTGCTCCAGGGGTGGGAAATGTGTCATACTGCTTCTTCTGCAGCAGCCACACAGGACTTACACTTCTCAAATAGTGTCACTCCCTCCCTAATTACTATTCATTTAAATATATGAGTCTATGGAGGCAATTCTTATTAAAACCATCACATGGATATAAAATTACTGAGTTATTTTTATTGTAATATGTTTTTTCCATTTGAGATGAAAGCAAATATATTTCTACATAAATTATATATCTGTATGTCAGAAAATTGTAAATAGAACAATGATAGTAGGCTAACTCAAGGTTTATTTAAGTTCATGAGCATTATATATAGAACTCTTAAAACTCTGGATTATTGACCAAATAATGTGTTATGTGAGGAAAGGGGGATGCCTCCTTTTGTTTTAGGGTCCATGGAAAGATATATTACATTTATTCTAGTATTCTATTCTAGAATATTTGACATAGCTTTAACTTGCTGATATCAAAATTGAAGATTTCAGCTAATAAGGGGTGGGGATATCATCTTGGAAACAGAGGTGGGGAGGAGATATGTGATTAGGAACAGTTAGTCAGAGGGTTGTCCAGGACAGAGATAAAGACTGGACTGTTAAAAAAAAAAAAGATTAAAGGAAAAAAAGGAATCTAGTAGAACAATGTTTAAATGAATTTAAGTTATTATGAGATCTTAATTTTAGACTCATTGTGCCAAGTGAATACTCTACTATAAAGTCAAATCACAAAAACAAAACAAAATGAAATGAAAATCAACCACAGAAGCCCCTGTGAAAATTTAATGAGAAATTTAAAAAATTGGCTAATATGTCATCTCAAAAATATGCCTAATGACATTTTAAAATGTTTCCTCCTCAGTGGAAAAATAAACTGAAAGTTGTTACAGACTACTTAAATTAATCCATTGAATACTGCATGGATTACATTTACTTAAATTTTGTGTTTCCCAATTTTTTGAAAACTATGAAAGACAATTTAGCCTGTGTTCTTATAGTTGTTGTTTTTGTTTGTTGTTTATTTATTTTACGTTTTGAGTATATCATTTCGACCATTTTTATCTACCCCCAATGCCTTTACTGTCCCTTATTCCTTTTCCTTTCAAATTAATGACTTCTTTGTTAATTATTATGTAATATGTGTATATGTGTATGTATGTGTGTGCATATGTACATGTATGTATGTCTGTGCATGTGTATGTGTATATGCATGTATCTTAGAGAGTCCCTATAATGTGGTTCATATGTACAAGCATTTAAATTTGGTTGAATTATGGAGGGCTTAGATCATTTTAATATATAAGATTTTTTCAGTTTTACCCTGTGTAAAATGTTCTCTTCTTGGGACAATATAGTCTTCCTAAATAATTCACAGTAAAAGGAACAAGGAGTTCCTGGTCACTGATCAGAACAGAAATACTTTAATTTCTTTCAGCCTTTAAAAGAATTGGTGGTAACCATTATTTTAACTTATTTGGGTATGGAGGGAAGAAATTGTAGAAGAATTACATAATTATATGTTAGATAGTCAGTTTTCCATTTATATTACCAATAGCATAAGTATTGTTATAAGTAAAAATTATAGTTTAATTAATGTGTCTTATAACAAGATAGAGAAATGACCCCTACGAGTATAACCCAACATGCACCATCCTTAAAGATATATAATCTCTTTCTGGTGATAGTTTTGACATTAGAATGCTTTTGTAAGGACCATATAGCAAAGATCTGAGGATGTCCCAACAACTGGGGAAAATGATTAGCTTAGAGTCAGCAAGAATATTGATATGTCAGTGTTACAATGATTTGGAAATGAGTTCTGCCAACCACTTTATGGATCTTAGAAATATATTTTCCCAGAAATAAGGATTGTGAGGGTCTGTGTGGCAGACTAACCTAAAAATTTCTAGACTCATGAATCATAAATCAGAAATAATATGTATGCTTTTATTCCTCAACATTAGTTATACCAAATTATAAAATGCTACATTTATGACTCTTGAAAATCATTCCGTTTCTTTCTGGGGAACAAAAACAATAACAAAACCAAAACCAAAACAAAACAAAAAAACAAAAAAACAAAAAACATGAGGTTATGACAAGTGCAGTCATCTTAAACAAATCCAGCCAATCTCTTCTAAATCCTTTCTACATACATGTTGGTATCTGCCCTCTCAGCTCTGTATCACACAGTAATAGCAGAAACTGTGATATGTTGATTTAGTATAAATCCTTTTACTCCACAACTGATCATTTACTTTTTTAAAAATTTTATTTAATCTTTTTTCACAATCCAGAATTTATCCACTTCTTGGTCCACACTCTGACTCTTCTACATCCCCTACTTCCTCCCCTGTCTCCAAGAATATTTCATTATCCCCCACTCCACCATAGCAGACCTCCCCACTCCTTGGGGTCTACTCAGTCACTGAAAGTTAAGTGTATCTTATATGACTAAGACCAGACCCAGGAATCGTCTGTTGTATACGTGTTGGGGGGCCTTATATCAGCTGGTGTATGATGCCTGTATGGTGGTCCAGTATCTGAGAGATCTCAGGGGTCCAGGTTAATTGAGATGCTAGCCTTCCTACAGGGTCACTCTCTACCTCAGCTTCTTCCAGCTTTTCCATAATCCAATGACAGGGATCAGCAGCTTCTGCTCACTGGTTGGGTGTATATATCTGTATCTGACTCTTTCAGCTGTTTGTTGGGTATTCCAGGAGGCAATAATGATAGGCTCCTTTTTGTGAGTGCTCCATAGCCTCAGAAATTGTGTCAGGCCTTGGTGCCTCCCATTGAGCTTGATCCCAATTTGGGCCTGATGCTGGACCTCCTTTTCCTCAGGCTCTTCTCCATTTTTGTTTCTGCATTTTTTTTCAGACAGTAACAATTATGGATCAGAGTTTTTGACTGTGGGATGACAATCTCCTCCCTCACTTGATACCCTGTCTGTCTTCTGGAAGTGAGCTTTAGAAGTTCCCTCTCCTCACTGTAGGGTATTTCATCTAAGGTCTCTCCCTTTGAGTCCTGGGAGTTTCTCACCTCCCAGGCCTCTGGTGCATTCTGTAGGGTCCCCCCTACTACTACCTCCAGAAGTTGCCTATTTCCATTCTTTCTGCTGGCCCCGGGGGCTCCAGTCCTGTTTCTTCTGATCATGTTCACCTCTTCCACTCCCTGTCTTCTTTCCCAAGGGATCCTTCCCTCCCTCCCCTCTCCTGTGATTGCTTTCTTCTCCCTCTCAAGTGGGATTGAGGTGTCCTCACTTGAACCCTCTGGCTTGTTCACCTTTTTGAGTTCTGTAGATTTTATCCTAGGTATTCTGTACTTCTTTACTAATATCTAATTTTTAGTGAGTATATACCATGCATGTCCTTTTGCATCTGAGTTACCTCACTCAGGATGATATTTTCTAGTTCTATCCATTTGCCTGCAAAACTCAGGATGTTCTCATCCTTAATTGCTGAGTAGTATTCCACTGTGTAAGTGAATCACATTTTCTGTATCCATTTTTCTGTTGTGAGACATCTGGGTAGTTTTCAGCTTCTGGCTATCACAAATAGGGCTTCTATGAATATAATGGAATATGTGCCCCTGTGTTATGGTCGGGAATCTTTTGGTTATAAGCCTAAGAGTGTATAGCTGGATCTTCAGGTAGATCTATTTCCAATTTTCTGAGGAATCTCCAGACTGATTTCCAGAATGGTTGTACCAGTTTGCAATCCCAGCCGCAATGAAAGACTGTTCCTCTTTCTCCACATCCTCACCAATATATGTTGTCATCTGAGGTTTTGATCTTAGCCATTCTGATTGCTGTAAGGTGATATCTCAAGGTCATTTTGATTTGCATTTCCCTGATCACTAAGAACTTTGAGCATTTCTGCAAATCCTTCTCAGCCATTTGAGATTCCTCTGTTGTGAATTCTCTGTTTATTTCTGTATCCCATTTTTTATTGGGTTGTTTGTTTTTTTGGTTTTATTTTCTTGAGTTCTTTTTATATTTTAAATATTAGCCCTGAATCAGATGTAAGGTTAGTAAAGTTTTTTTTCTTTTCCCCAAATCTTTAGGTTGCCGATTTGTCATACTGTCCTTTGCTTTACAGAAGCTTTCCAATTTCTTGAGGTCTCATTTATCAATGATTTTCTATATGTGATCAAGTATATATTCAAACTTTGTCAACTCCAAGGTAAGTTCAGACTCCACTACAGTGCTGTTTAGGGTAAAATTAGCTTTGTCTGTCAGGACACTTACTTCTCCAACTTGAATCTTATGTCCGTGATTCTCCATTCAGAAACACACCTCCAGTTTCACCTCAAAATAAAAATCTCTGTGTCTCTCATTCAGTATTTGAGTCTCATTCTGAACTATAATATCTTCACCCATTTGGATTATATATATACTGGTACAAACCATATATATATATATATATATATATATATATATATATATATATATATGTGTGTGTGTGTGTGTGTGTGTGTGTGTGTGTGTGTGTGTGTGTGTGTATTATAATCTTAACATATAACTATTGTCAAGTTCTGGTTTTCTTTGACAGTTTGTAGAAGGAGGTTATGGGAGCGTCTATTCTTTCACAATGAATGTTTAAAATCAATTTTATAAAACTTTAAATATTTTTATTCATTACAAATATGGCAGAAATTGGGATCTAATTATAATTTACAGTTTCTTTCTATTTCCAAAAGAGTGCATTGTTACAGACAATATGGGAAATATAGATAAGCAAAAATGAGAAAATTTACCTACAACGGCTTTTAGCACAAATGAATTATTTATGTTAGCATCTTAGTATATAAACATTTTTTTCTCTTAGTTTTATGATGTATCTATATATACATATATGTAAGAAATGTGTATATATTTATTCCCTCAACTAGGAAGGGCTTACTATATATCAGTCACAAATCTTTGACCTTTATAGATTACTTCTTTTTAGTCATGGGAATAGACAGAAAAAGCTAAATACATTACATACATTCTAAGATGGATGGCAATATGTACTACTTAGAATAGGGAAATAAAATAGCAAAGACTGCTATTTTATTTAATGCAGTTGGGGAAGATTTTTCTAGTTAGATAATAACAGAGAAAATAAGGGAAATTTAGAAATAAACCAGGCAGATTTATGAAGGAATGAATTTCCAAAGACTGAGAACAAATGAAAATATTCTTAAATAGCAGGATGGCTGGTGTGTTTCAGGAATAAAAGGGTTCTGAAATCTAAATATAGAATCTGAGATGCAGATTACCTGGGAGCCAACCCAGTAGGACCTTACAAGCTGTGTTAAGAACCTTGGATTTGCCCGCTGTGGTGGCACATGCCTTTAATCCCAGCACTTGGGAAGAAGAGGCAGGGGGATTTCTGAGTTCAAGGCCAGCCTGGTCTACAGAGTGAGTTCCAGGACAGCCAGGGTTTTCAAAAAACCAAAAAAAAAAAAAAAAAAAAAAGAACCTTGTGTTTTGTTGTGTTTGTGATTGAACATCCCTGAAATAGTTCAAGCAAGGGCTATCACAATCAGGGCTATGCTCTAAATAATCACTGCCAGCAATTAAGAAAAAATATTTACAGAAGTTAAAGCCATAATCAGAGTGGAAAGAATGGTGGTGGGGTCTAATTCGTCTCTTTTCGAATGCAGGTGGAGCAGCCACCACAATCCAGATTTTTGTGAAGATCCTTACAGGGAAGACCATCACGTTCGAGATTGAACCCTCAGACACTATAGAAAATGTAAAGGCCAAGATCCAGGATAAGGAAGGAATTCCTCCTGATCAGCAGAGGTTGGTCTTTGCTAGTAAGCAGCTGGAAGATGGCCGTACTTTGTCTGACTAAAACATTCAAAAGGAGTCCACCCTTCATCTTGTGTTGAGACTTCATGGTTGTGCTAAGGAGAGGAAGAAGTCCTATGCCACTCCCAAGAAGAATAAGCCTGAGAGGAAGAAGGATAAGTTGGCTGTGCTGAAAATACTATAAAGTGGATGAAAATGGCAAAATTAGCTGACTTCGTCGAGAATGTTCTTCTGATGAATGTGGTGCTGGAGTTTTCATGGGTAGCCACTTTGACAGGCATTCCTGCGGCATGTGTTGTCTGACTTACTGCTTCAACAAACCTTCAGACAAGTAGTTGTGTATGAGTTAATAAAAAGAAGAAACTCAAAAAAAAAAAAAGAATGATGGCAAATGTGATCAGAAAAGTGATGTTAGTCTAAATCATGAAGAATCAATGCAAAAGTCTTTGAAAATTTTCTTTGCATGAAATGTAGAATAGATTGTGAGGAATGAAAATAAAAAACAATCACATTAGAAGAAAGGCTTTTCCACTACGAAGTTGAACTATATTGGTAACAACTCAATGGTTAAGTAGAGATGAAATTGTAAAAGATAAAATCAAGATTTTTCTCAGAATCTCACTGGTTAATGTAAAAGAAAGAGATTTCTAAAGAATGGTCTCAAGGTATGGTGACATTTCAACAGGAAACATTCAGTTTTTCATTATGGACATTATGCAAATAAGCAGAGTAATACATTTTTCTTTTCAGATGATAAAATAATACCCCAATAAATTCATCCTCTAGCTACATCTCTTGACCTTACTTCTTAGACATTTTCTCTTTCCTCTGATTCAACTTTGTTATGACTCTTTGTACATACAGAAAAAAAAAATTCATGAAGACTGATTTCTGTATCTCTCCTACATCAAGAGATCAGAAAAACAAGAAGAGTAGACAATGAAAATCAAGAAGTAAATTCAGTTATGTGAACATTCCTGCAATCAAGAGGCAACATATATCATCATAGATATTTGCAAGCACCAGGGTTCACCACACATAATAAACTAATGCCACCATGGTTAGATGATTAATAATAATTTTTCAGATTAATCATGATATATGTTTGTTTAATGAGGATTTTGGAGTCAGTAAATTTTTAGGTGTTATCCAGATGAACAAAGCTGACAGACAAATGAATATGTATATGAATATATATGTATATGTGTATATATAATTTGCTGGAGTAGCTTACAGTATATGGTTCAGCTAGTCCAGCAATGACTGGCTCGAGAGGAAATGGCCAAGAATCTGTTAATTGTTCAGACCATGAGATAAGATTTCTCAGCTGTTCTCCAGTCCATGTTGGAATCCCAAAGAAGTAAATTTTAATCCCAGTGAAGGAATACCTCAGGAGCAGGATAGATGAACTTGTCAATGAGATTAAGGGCAAACAACATGCAAAGACAACGACAACAGCTTCTTCCTTTTGTGTTCTTTTATATTGGCTGCTCCTAGAAAGTGTGGCTTATATCTAGAGTCAGCCCGCTGACCAAGATTAGCCATCACAATAAGCAAATGTGCATTCGTAGACTTATTGGTATATTGATGTGCAAAAGGGAAGTACTAACTTATAGCTGCACCAGTTGTATGTTTAGACCTTCATTCTATCATAGCCCACAAAGCACTATTATTGATTTAAACGTCCTGTCAGATATCTATAAGATATCTCAGCAGAGAAGAATTTTTGCTATATAACCTTGAGGACTTAAGTGCAACCTCCAGAACCAGAATAAAAGCTCAGTGTGGTTGTATGTACTTTTAACTCAAGCTCTCTTTAGGACTTACTAATAGGGACTGATGGCTGACAGTCTAGTGAAATGGCAAATTTCAGCTTCTCTGAATGACTCTAGTTCAAGGGATAAGAAAGAGATTGAAGGAGGAAGACACTAGGGCTTTCCCTTTGCTGCTGCATGAGCATAAAATAAAATAAAGCTTTGTCAGAGCAGAAGATACAGTCAGTATTAAATACTTTACAATCATGCTTGAATTTCTGAGTTTAATACATAGGTAGAATAGAATATAATAATAATACTTTCTGATTTCATTGTTGAAAAGAATTTCATTGATGTTCTCTTAATTAATTTTGAACCAACATGTCATTTAGACACAAATTAAACATTATATATGTGTATATATACATATAAAACAGTGAGTTATCTAATTTTTCATTTGTCCATTGAATTTTTGTTCTGTATGGGTTCTGTATTTTAATTTTATTTTTTCACAAGTACTTGAAGATCATTAGATAAAATATAGATTATCAAAAAAGGAACTATAATCGTTATTACAAAACCATAAGAACATTTAGAGTTTCATTCTTGTACAATGTCTTCCTCAATATTTCTTGTCTCCAATCTTTGTGTAGATCCTGTCTGTCCTTAAATGGGATCATCCCCAAAGTGTTCTTTTTGCATTATCTTTCCCTTGCTGCTGCAGGCTGGCCACCCTTGGCCCATCAACCCTTGGGGGAAACAGGGTCCTGGTCAGGGTGTCAAAATGTTGGCAATTGAAAAAAATGGCAGACACAACACAAAGAAGTGTGGAATCTGAGTGTATATTCTTAAAATTAAACATCTGACCTTTATGGTCACTACAAATGAAAAAGAAAAGTCAGGCAGCTCAGCAGTCAAGGTACATCTGAAGCCATCTGAAACACATTGGGTCTAAAACAGCAGCCATCTCTTCTGGACAGGTGTAGCACCCCCGGGCTCCGAGCATGCTTGGGGGGCTGCAAGCCAGCCAGGAGGGTAGAAGCTCAAATCTCTGCAGTACAGCTCTCACTCAAACACAAACACACTTGGCTCAAGGTCCAACCCATCCTCAGTAAACACCCACTATGCTAATCTTCTGGGCTAGCAGAGACATGTCCCAGGGGTCCTATTCTTCTAATCCCTGGGAGTGGGTTAGCTACAATTCTAATGTGGTTTGTCCTATGTGACTGAAATGAGGATTTTAGTTAAACTTGCCCTGGGATTATTAACTGTCTATAAGCTTCAATGCCCTACCCCCCTCATTAATCTCCCTAACAATGCCAGAGGCAATTAGTCTGAACGAGAAACGAATCCCTATGAAATTCCAAGCCACGGTTTGGCTGAGATGTTGGAACATTGGTGGAGGTCAGAGAGCAACGTTGTTTAGCTATTATAGTAAATCATATCTTGGGGGACACCTAGCATGCGAGACCCTCTATCAACTAACGCAAGGACAAATCTGAGCTACCTCTGAGTTAGATACCAACAAATGAATTCCAAGAGATTGGCTTCCTTTGAAGATTTCCGCGGCAGGTCTGTGGCCAGGCTTTTGGGCTTGTCACAAGACTTGTTGTTGGAGTGGGTGTGGCACCTTGCTGAAAAGAAACAATGTATACATAATAATGTGTATCTGTAAATAAATCATCTCAATCAGGAAGCATAGAATTCACTGTAAAGGACATAGAAAACACACACACAAGGGAATTCAGTTTTATAATATCTTTATTTCAACATTTTAAAGATTTTATTTGTTGTTATTGTGTATGTGTGAATATTTGTCTGCCTGTATGCTGATAAGCCATATTCATACAGTTCACACAGAGGCAAGAAGAAGGCATTGGATTTTCTGGAACTAGAGTTACACATATGTATGAGGTACTATGTAGGAGCTGGGAATTGAACCCAAGCACTCTGGAAAAGTAGCCACTGCAATGAACTGCTCAAACATCTCTCCAGTCCCTTTAATACAGTCTTAAAATTTTAATTTTCTCTGTATGAATTTTCATGAGTTAAACTAAAAACCCAGTTTATAGTTAAGTATTACTTCTTTTCCTACCTGTAAATATGGTGTCATCTATCTTTTTGCATGTAGATAAAATCCAAGGCCACACAATACCTAGGTAGATGCTGTACAACTTGACTGTATTACTAACCCTCTTGCTTATAATAGAGCAGAATATTACACCTCATTGATGAATTATATTTTAGGGAGTAGTATTTAGTTTGACTATTTAACAAAACACTTTTCTATCATGTGTTTATTATTTTGTGAATTACCTCTTAATTTTATCTTTCCTTTCTAATCATCTAGCTCTTTTCTTCAAAATCAGGCTCCAATTTTTAAAATATTATATAAGTGTTAAAATTCATTTATTATATTTAGAGTGTACTGGATAGTTTTATATCAACTTTACACATTGACGAGGGAACCTCAATTAAGTAAATCTATCCAGAAGATCAGGTTATAGGAAAGCCTGTGGGACATTTTCATAATTAGTAATTGATGGAGGATTACCCAACCCATTGTGGATTGTCTTGTCCCTGGGCTGGTGGTCCTGAATTCTACAAGAAAGCAGACTGAGCATGCCATGAGAAGCAAGTTAGTAAGCAGCACCACAGCCAATTGAGAGTTCTTGTCCTGATTTCCTGCAATAATGAATAGTTACACGGAAGTTTAAAACTGAATAACCTCTTTCCTCCCAAACTTGCTTATCATACAGCATTTCATTATAACAACAATAAACATAACTAAGAAGTATAATATATATTCTATATATTATTGTAATTTTTTATTATGATTTTTATCTTCTTGCTTCAATGATGGGACAATGTCAGTAATTTCATGCATTCAACTTTATTTTCCCTACTATAATATTTTAGTACACATGGATACCTGCTCTTCTCTGAAGAGAAGTGGAATTGTAGTCCATACTGGGAAGAATGGAGGTGGGAGGAGGTTAGAGAGAGTGGTGGGAGGGTAGGTTGTGGTTGGAATGTATTGTTTGAGAGAGGAATAAATAAAAAGACAAAAAAGTCATCAGTGATTTAAAGTTTTTCCAGCATTTCTTGATAGCTTGATTAAAGCATAAATATCTGACAATGATTGCATATTTTCTCTAATCTATGATGTTTTAAAAGTTTAACAATATGCATATATTTCTAACACTATTATCACATCCAAGAAAATAAACATATTGATCATTCTTCCCAATTCATACATGATCCTTACAATACCTACTACTCTCTCTACACTATTTCTCCCAAAGCTCCTAGTCCCTGTGCTCAGGTACCCACTGATCTGCTTTTGTCACTATTCATTCTAGGATTAAATATTTTTTAATATAAGTACCTACCTATCTAATTTCATATAGCATGAATCAACAGTTGCTATTTATGGCTTAGTAATATCCAAGTGTAGTTGTATCACTCAACAGTTTATATTGTCAATCAGTTTAGGGATGTTTTGTTTTTCAATTTTCATAAGTATGCAGTGATAGAATAATATTGTTTTCATTTTGATTTTCCTGATACCAAATGATAAGGTTTTACAAAGTATTTCCTAGCTTTCTATTTATATTCTTTGGTGAAATATCTGTTACAATCTTATACCCATTTTAAAATTTGCCTAGCTTAATTCTTGTTGCACTTTATTTTAATTTTATCACATATATAACTTTCTTTCTTTCTACTTTATGTGGTACTGGGTATTGAACTGAAGGAAGGTCTGATTCATAATAGGTAAGCAGTGCACTACTGAAGTATCTCTTCAACATTTAGGATACATGATTTCAACTTTTTGCTCTTTTCAGTTTTTAGATTCTTCTTTTTGGCTACATGCTTCACAGAAGCAAAGAAGATTATCTCTACAAGTCTTAAATTAGTTGTGCCAATTGCTTTCTCCTAACTAGATATTTAGCTAGGCATAGATACTTTATTATATTATAGCAGATAAGACTTGAACAAATGTACTCCAAAAGAAACAAGCTTTGGAAAACTGTTTATCACTAAGAAAACTTTGTTGTCATATATGCAACTGTAATTGTAGGACACTAAACTGAGTACAAGCTGGTAAACTGAGAATGAGATGGTAATTATTGGTTCATTTATAATGTAAAGTGACTATGTGGGATTCTGCTATTTGTAAACTTCTTAATTGTGTGAAGAAATATTCTGAAAAAATAAATTAAGTGTGTCCTTAATTGTAGATGTACATATCTTTAGTAATTCACATTCCTTATATTTTATTTTTCATGCTTTATAATAATTATGGCATAGAGGATGAGGGATTAAGGAAAAGCAAGTAAGTTTACTATTGGACAACCAGAGTGAAAATTTAAAAATTAAGTCATAATGTCAGAGGTCAAATTCTGGTGTCAGAAGTTCATAAACTCTTTAGAAAAAATTGTGAATATTGTCTTTTTAATCTTCAGTTTTATAGAATTATTAGTTTTAGATTTCTACTGCCTCAGCTTTTATTGTATCTATGTTCATTATGGAATAGCAATTATTAGCATCCTTAGTACTTTCAATATTTATAATATTTTGCATATTGAATATTCATAGTAGTCTTCTGTCATAATAAATATAGTTATTCCAGTTTTAGAGAATTAATGTCTGAGGCACAGGAATGTTACATGCCCAAGGCACATAATCTCAAAGAGAACAATATTATAATTCATTTCCAGGGTTTTCGACATATACAGGAGGCATCTGAAACCTTGAAGCATGTTTTTCTTTTTAAGGACAGTCTTCATTTAATTTGCTTTTCAAGCCTTTTCATTCCCTGTATCCTTGCAACAGTGACCTGCAAAGGAATAGTAAGAAAGTATCTCCAAATTTGGTTACATAAATCACTCAAAAATATTCTAAGATAGGCATTGAGCATTATGGCCCTCTTTGTTCAGTATTAATAAACACACATTTAATATCTTGGATATTAAAATCTTCACTTCAGCAACTGACCTTCATTGTGTATTTGGCCCTGATCCTTGCCAGTCAGAGTTCTAAGACATTGATAGATAAGTTTTCTGTCTATTTTTTTAAAATGTTTTTCTTAATTATTTTATTTATTTATTTATTTATTTATTTATATCTCAAATGGTGTCCCCTTCCTGGTCTCCCCTCCACGAATCTCCTATGCCTCTTCCCCTTTAGCCCCTAAGAGGGTGCTGCTCCACCCACTGAACCACCCTTCCCAACTCACCCCGCTACTATCCCCTTGCTCTGGGGCATCAAGCCTTCTCCCCAGGACCAAGTGCCTCCTCTCCCATTGATACCAGATGAGGCAGTCCTCTGCTACATATGTAGCAGGAGCCATGTACTGACCCATGTATACTCTTTGGTTGGTGGTTTAGTTCCTGGGAGCTTGAGTCAGGGTGAGTGTCTAGGTAGTTGATACTGGAAGAGATGGGGAAAGACTGAACAAGCTGAAGGGGATTGTAACCACATAGGAAGAACAACACTATCAACTAACAAGACTCAATATTCTAAGCAAAAGTTTACTTTGAATACACCCCTTCCTTCAATCTAATGGCAACTTCATAACACCTTGGAGACAGGATACACATTATTTTGTCAGTATGACAGTCTCTTCTTTGTAGAAAGGATGTTTTTTTTTTTCAGTAGGGAAATGAAATAATAAAATCAGTACATATATGATGCTCGAGACAGGGTTTCTCTGTGTAGCCTTGGCTGTCCTGGAACTCACTCTGCAGACCAGGCTGGCCTCGAACTCAGAAATCTGCCTGCCTCTGCATCCTAAATGCTGGGATAAAAGGCGTGCGCCACCACCGCCCGGCTAACATGGAGGATTCTTTCTTCTGATTGAAATGAACAGATTTATTCAGTATCAAATATTATAGAAGTAGATTATACAACATCAGTTAGGTCATTTTTACATTAAATATACTGTACTGAATATAGATTTTTCCCATGAAAGTCTTGAGGAAAGATAACAATCCTCTAACCACTGGCTTCAGTAGTAACTACATAAGTTAAAAGGGTTAAATGAAGCTTAGTAGATGCTGCCATGGAGAAAATAAACTAATCATTTTGGATTAAATCAAGGAGCAATATACATCTAGAGATTAAAAAACAATAATGGAATAATGTTAACCAATACAAAGTTAGTCTGAAATACGTGCACATTCTTTTCACCTTTGTTGTTTTAAGTAAAATGAACTCTTTGACAGTATTATATTGCACATAAAAATTTAGAGTTAGATATTCAAATAAGTTTATACTTAAGGCCTAATGCTTTAGTATGAAAAGATACCTTGTTCCTTCTCTAGAAAAACCTCACCAGAGAAATTACTTCTTTGCACTGAGGAAATATTTGTAAATTGGTGAATCCTAAGTGGAATTTGTAAACCTAGAACTTATTGACAATCTAGAATTCAATAATGTTTAAGCCTCTTTATCTGTTTATACAGAGATCATTGCACAAAGATTCAATGACGTTTTAACTCTGTCATTTTTTCTTTGAAAAAGTTTTTGTGTGTATATCAATCACAAGTGAACAACTTATTTTTGTTTAATTATCTAATTAGATACATATTAAAATATTTGTTTTCACATTTGTGTTTTTATTTTTTTCACTTGAACAAAGATATTATAGGGGAAAGTTGGCATAATTAATGTTATTTGCAAGAAACTATGTTGACAACTTTGGGATTAGCAGGTGTGGACTTCATGTGGTATTTTCCCTTATGTGTGTTTTCCCAATGTATACCAAGAAAGAATTACCTGAAAAATCAGTTGAGTTTAGTGTTTTCAAGTTACATCATTGGTACAGGTACATTTTCAGGACAAATAGTTCACTGCTTCTTACTTGTAATTTTTATTAGGGCATCATAAGAACAAATACTACTTGATAGAAATTATTTGTCCACAGCTTCAAGGACTCTCAATGGCAAATGACACCTTTTCTTGTGGCACTGTATCCAATAAGATAAGAGCTGTTACTACAGAAATATATCTTCAATAAAAATATACATATCTAGAAACCTGATGAATGAGCAACCACTTATTCCATGTTATCCTTCCACTATGTAGAGATAATTCAGTGGAGAACATTCATAATGGGTAATTATCCTAACATGGAAAATTGACAATAGGGAACTTATACACTTTCATCTAATTCCCTACGTTACAACAGTATCTTTGCAAGTTAGAAGGAGGAATCCTTGCATCTGGTGAGGTTTTTGCACACAATTTTGGAATGGTGCCATGCCCACTCATCTACACCAGTCATATCCAAATTATCAGGGGTAAAAGCCTGATTAAGGATGAGAGGTATTAAGGATCCAAAAGGGAACCTGTGCATCCTGGGTATTCAAGATAGTCACTGGCATCTCCTAACTCAGACATGTTCCAGATCAGTCTTTCCAATCATCAACACACCCTCTTATTTAGGCATAAAGGTACCCCAAGAAATGATTCATAAATGGCTAAGATTGGGCATTGTTTCCTGGCCAGCATGATGTTTCCAATATATCCTAATTCAATTCCAAGCTAAGGATAGCTTGGAATTTCTCTCTAGGAATCTGCCTGTCAGATAGGTTTTGTCCTCAGAGTTAACAACGGAGGTCAAGCCCATTCCTCATTCCTTAGGGCAGCCCCATGATAGTCAGAACTGTTTTACATACTAGAAACTCAAGGACATTAGCTAGAATAGTGGAACTTCCAGGTGCTTCCCTCCATCGAGACCCAGAGAATTAGCAGGAAATGCTAGATTGGATTCTCCTAGTCTTGCCTCCAGCAGAAGCAGAGAATTAGCATAGGAATACCAAAATAGCCCCAGCAGGGAGGGCTCAACTGCTCTTCCTCCTGCTTCACACCTGGCTACCTACCTACTGACCTTGTATAGTGGTCACTTGCCTATGTGACTTCAGTCTTGTGCCCCTGGCTGTAACCCCTGCCCATCTACGTGACTCTTGTCATTCGCCTTGTTTCCTGCTTCTCACTTTGTGCTCTCTCTTGGACTCTGTTGAACACGGACTCTCTTGGATTCGCACTAGAACTTAGATGAACTAGAATACATGCAGTCCGAAGTCCCCCGGGCCCAGAGTGCTTGGGCCCTGGGGGTCCAGCGCCTATCCAGAGAGGTGGCTGCTTTAGAGTCAGTGTGTTTCAGGTGGCCTCAAATGTATCTTAATTACTAAGCTGCCAGATTTATCATTTCTCTTTTGCAATGACTGTAAAAGTCTGATGCCATTTCTAAGAAATACATTTAGATTCATGTGTCGTCTCTGCCATCATTTCTTCGCCTTCGCCTACGCCTTGTTGACCTAAGACCCCCATTTCTCCCTCAGGTTGAGGGGGCCCAGATCGGCCAGCCTGCAGCAGAATGACAAATGATTTCTTGTGGTTTTGGTATTCTGAAAAGTAATGTTATTTGGTCAAATCTCTCACTTCTTTTTCAAAGTTGTAGAGATAGTATTTGACTAAAGATGAAGCAATTAACAGTGCCTGTACTGGCTAGTTTTGTGTGTCAACTTGACACAGGCTGGAGTTATCACAGAGAAGGGAGCTTCAGTTGGGGAAGTGCCTCCATGAGATCCAGCTGTGGGGCATTTTCTCAATTAGTGACCAAGGGGGTAGGGCCCCTTGCGGGTGGTGCCATCTCTGGGCTGGAAGTCTTGAGTTCTATAAGAGAGCAGGCTGAGCAAGCCAGGAGAAGCAAGCCAGTAAGGAAGATCTCTCCATGGCCTCTGCGTCAGCTCCTGCTTCTTGACCTGCTTGAGTTCCAGTCCTGACTTCCTCTGGTGATCAACAGCCATGTGGAAGTAAGCTGAATAAACCCTTTCCTCCCCAACTTGCTTCATGGTCATGATGTTTGTGCAGGAATAGAAACCCTGACTAAGACAGTGCCTAATCAGAAAAGCTTAAAATATGAACCAAATTCAAGTTTGAATAAATTATATAGACACATCTGTGAAAGAAACTTTCTTAAGCATGGACTAAAATGTTGCATAAAATACTTAGATTCTCTTAAGTAAAATATGTCTAATGAATTTTGTAGAATACAGACTCTGGGGCATAGTGCATGTTACATGCAATAAATGTATTATTTCTTTTAATGTCAAGATCAGCTATAGAAGGCAGGTTATTACCATGTTTCTTTACTAATGAGAAAATTTTCTTAAATTAAATTAAATTAAATTAAAATTTAGAGTACACAAAGCATCTCTACTGTTAAGGTATAATTGTCATTTAATATAAAACAATATTGACATATAGTGTCTCTCAATTTGTAAATACCATATTGACTACAGAGAAAAAAATTTATATTCAGGTAAATTCAGCTTTTCTGAGATTAATGTAATTAAAAAGTAAAAAAATTATTACCTGGATCTACATAAATCCTACTTGTGTAGTTGCTGCAACATTTCTTTCCTCTGTTTCTCTGTTTTGATAGGAGAAATATCATTAAGTAATATTCCTACTCACTCCAAGTTTTGCCAACAATTTTCATTTGAGATTTTGATAGTAGTTGATCCAATCCATTTTTCAGTATACTACCTAGATTATCTTTGGTCCTTATGTTCAACAATAATTGATTCCCAAATCAGTGCCTCCATGTATGAGGCACTAAAGTTAAAAACTAATTCTCTTAGGGGTTGCTTAGTAAATGTTCACAACCACAATTTATAAATATATCATTACAACAAATTATTTGTCACCCAAAGAAAAAGTTTATAAAAAACAATTCTGTGGACTAAATTCCACTGGACAAACGTATTCAATGTTTCTAAACTTCAATAGTCCCAAACAGAATATCATTGAAAGGATTTCAGTATCTCTAACTGAAGATTAATTACTGCATATATGGACCCACATATATTTAAGCAGTGACACACTTTATCCTCAGCAAATCTCTAAAGAGTTTTCCCACTACATAAACCTAAAATATTTGAAAAGAATACTTTTATTTTCAGACTGCCCCAATATCAACTGTAATATCAAAATAGCTTTTACAAAATCACTAAGCATTTTTGGTTTTTGCTTTTCTTTTAAATTGATCTGCTTATCATTAACAGTTTAATATATACTTTTATAAGGATTAAATTTTATTCGGTACATCCTTTGAAATTTTAATATTAATATTAGGAAATATATGTATAGGAAATAATAATATAAGGGTAGATGCCTTACCTTTATTATCTCAGTTAATCCACCCAGCAGTCCAGCCTATGAAATATTAATACTTTAATTTTATTCATGGTGAAGGTGAGTTTTAGAAAGGTTAAGTAACTTGCCTGAGATTATATAGCTGTTAAATGGCAGTATTATAACTTCATCCTAAATATATTAGAAAACAGAGCTACCTACTACACACTCTATTTTCCCAATATGAATCTTAAAAATCATGTTAAATTATAGGACACTATCATGATTGGTCCTACTATTTAACAGACCACAGAGAAGTAAACTAGAAGATTTAAATA
>JADRCD010071140.1:0-14950 GCA_019843815.1 Montemys delectorum | reverse complement strand
TGGGTAAATTCATCTCAGGCTTGCCCCTCACAGCTGGCTTTCTGATGCCAGCAGAGAGCATGCCCCAGCCATAGCCCTGTCTCTGTCTTCAGCTTTGCAGTGTAGGTGACAAGTGATCATGTTCTCACAAGTCCCTTGCACTGCCTGGGTGTCATCTCTGGAGAGCGTGCGGCCCTTGGAGGTTGACCTGGCAGCAGGCGGTTCTGTCATAGTACCCTCCAGGCTGTGCTCTGTTGCTCTTCCTCGGAGTGCAGCGACCTGGTATTTGGACATAGCCACATGTAGAATGAGGTTAAGTTTGTTACTCTCCCCCTATCTGTATGAATCTGTGGGGGGTGGGGGGGAGGGGAGACCCAGAGCATGCCAGGCTTACGGTCAAGGGCAGAACATAGGACTGCAACTGCCAGTGTGGGCCCCATGCATGGGTGTACCAGTCAAGGGTGGCTCTGGTGAGGATGTGGCCAGCTGTGGGGTTAGATGGTGCTTATGGCCAGGGTGGAATTGGGAGGTGACTTTTGCCTAGTTGTGGGTGGGGTCAGTTGTACCTGTGGTTAGGGTTGTGGGTAAGATGTGGGTGTGGCCTGAGCTTGTCCAGGTAGCCAATGTGAATAGGGCCAGATTTTCCCCACCTTCCCTGTTCCCTCTCATTTTCTACCCTGCCTGGCTTAACTTCCTGTTAGGAAACCTATCAATCCTGGAAGCCCTGTCTAGGGGGCATCTCCCCAGAGGCCCACGAGCAGCTGCCCTTGGGCTACATCTTTAAGTCCCAGGCTAAACTCTGGGAGCTCAGTGTCCCTTGTCCCTTGTCCCTTGTCCCTTGTCCCATGATCTTGTCCCTGATACTGCTAGGTCTTCTCTATGCTAGCAGGCAGAGTGGCTTCCTTGCTGGCTCACTCCTCAAGGAGATCCGTGCTGCCTTTCGGCCCACATGCTGAGTTCTCATTTGTAGCACATAGACTTTGGTCTGACACATAGCCCTATCCAGCTAAGGGCAGACAGGGAGAAGAGTCTCCTTTTTCTGTGGTCTTGGATCTGCAGAAAACATGAAGACATTATTCCTACTGGACAGAGAGGCCCTGGAAGAAGGGCCCCCTAGGACTCCGGCTGCACCTACTGGCCGGCATTTGTGGGAACACAGGCTGAGGTTTCCGTTTGGGAACTTTGAGCCTGAGCTATCCCCACTCTTGGTAGTGACCCAGGTCACACTTAGCCACTCCTGCTGAGTTAGACAGAGAGGAGCTTCACTGCTCTTTGGGGACAGTAGAGACCCTGCCATTGCCGAACAGCCTCGTTTAGTCGCTCTTCGGCCCTATTATGACTTGGCCTCTGCCTGAGGAGGGGTCACCCCCCAGGCTTGGATCCCCTGTCACAGTTTTACAGGGTGCTTGCCAGTCTGCCCCTTCCAGAGTCTCAGGGTCTTGGGCTGCATGCTGAGCCTGCTTGTCTCCACCCAGTTTCTCTGCACAGTGGTCGCCATCCTCCTGCACTATGTCTCCATGGGCACCTTCGCCTGGACCCTGGTGGAGAACTTGCACGTCTACCGCATGCTGACAGAAGTGCGCAACATCGACATGGGACCCATGCGGTTCTACCACGTGGTGGGCTGGGGCATCCCTGCCATTGTCACGGGTAAGGCGCAGCTCTGCCAGGGTGGCCTGTGTTAAGTTGCAGACTGCCCCTGAGCCTTCTTTCTCCTGGCCCTCTACATTTAGCTGTGTGTAGAAGCATAGCTAACTCCCGGCCAGTGGGGAGCTAGGTCTCTCTGCTCAGGCTCGAGCTGCAGGACCGGGGGATTAGGGTTCTTTGTTCCTAATTGGAAGAAGTTCTACTCCGGTCACAGGAGGACGGAAATGAACAGATCAATAGGAAGGTGAGCCGGTGAGGGCACAGGTGGATGGAAGGACATGGCTATGTGATAAATCAATATAATAACTGGATGACATCTCAACGAAGACTGCTGTGTGCACACTTTCCCAGCGTGCTTTGTGCTTGTTTTGTTTTGTTTTGTTTTGAAGACAGGGTTTCTCTCTGTAGCCCTGGCTGTCATGGAACTTGCTCTGTAGACCAGGCTGGCTCTGACCTCAGAGATCTGCCTGCCTCTACCTCCCGAGTGCTGGGACTGAAGGCATTTGCCATCATGCCTGACCAACACTTTTCAATAATTATAGAAAACCAACATCTGCCTCCTGTTGAGGAAGGGTCACACTTCTCAACAGGAGGGCATGAACCCCCTTCTTGGCATGCCCCTGGTGGGCATTCCAGGGTTCTGGGCAAAGTCTCCCAAGCCCCCTAGGGTTCTGATGTAACTCATCCCTACCCCCAGGGACCCTGAGTGGTGTTCATACTCTCAGAAATGTGGAGGCTGGGTGGTAGGGGAGGAGACATGCAGGAGGGGTGGTAAGGGAGGGTGACAGCTGCCTCTTGTTCGACAGAGGTGTTATCTCTTTCAAGGTCAGGTGTCATCCTGAAAATACTAGAAAATTATTATTTGTTCCTTACTGTAGGCGCCATTCTGAGGTCAGTGGAGGCCTCCCCTGCACCTCTGTTGACTTCAAAGTGGGAATCGCCATTGCCTCCTGAGAGCTTTGCTACCTAGATCTAGACAGTACAGAGACCTTACTCTTCAAAGTTTATTTTTTAAAACACATCTCCTAAAAAACTATCAAGATTATGTTCAAGGATCCTCAGGTAGATGAAGTTATTAGCTACAGGCAGCAGCTGCCTCCTGGGTCACAGGAAGTAGCTAGCCCCTTATTTAGTTTAAGGAGTCTGGATACATTGCTCTCTGACGAAGGTGTTTTGGGGGTCTCTGGGTGGCCCTGCCTGTCTGGCCTTAGCTCTCCATCCGTGTAAGGTGCGGACCACCCAGCTCTGTGACCGTTGCTCTTCTGTTTCTCCAATATGCACAGGACTGGCTGTTGGCTTGGACCCTCAGGGCTATGGAAACCCTGACTTCTGCTGGCTATCCCTTCAGGACACCCTGATCTGGAGTTTTGCTGGGCCTGTGGGAACAGTTATAATCGTGAGTGTCGAGTCCCCAGACACGCCACTCAGAACACAGGGATCCAGGTGCCCCGGGCTCACCAGTTCCTGAGGGTGGCCGGCTTGGCAAGAAGGCCATGCCTTGGAGTGACAGCCAGCAGGGTTTCCAGGCTGCTCTGGGAGCCTATCCTCAACCCCCAGGTTCCAGGGCTCATTTCGTGCCCTGTAGAAGCCCTCCATGCGTAGGCAGCCTAGAGCAGCAGGCTAAGGCCTCACCACAACATGGCCTGGCTTAACTCACCTGGGGCCAAGGCCTCTCACACCCCGCCCCCCTGGTGTGCATGAAGATTCGTGTTTGACTGGGGAGGATCATCCTGGAGACAGTGGGAAAGTCCACTACCTGAAGCTGCTATTCTTGTTTCCTAGATCAACACGGTCATCTTTGTCCTGTCTGCAAAGGTTTCCTGCCAAAGAAAGCACCATTATTATGAAAGAAAGGGGGTTGTGTAAGTTGGGGCTGAGTGGGTGGGATGTATCATTAAGCCAACCCACCAAGTCCTTCAGCTGGCCCCTGAGAACCCCCAAAGATAGAGAGTACATGTTGGGCAGGGTCCTGTGGAAGTGCCCATCCCCCAGCCGCTGGGCTTTTAGCCGAATACCGACCAGGGAGTCAGCCTGGGGAGTTAGGGCAAGCACCGGATCTCCAGGGTTACAGGTGGCATGGATGTGGGAGATGTGGTAATGACTAGCCAAGCAGGGAGGGGCTGACAGTGGGTTTAGGTCCTGAGGTAGTCTGGGCCATAGGAATTGGAGGAAGAAGAGGATCATGGGTAGGAGAGGGTCCTGAATTCAGAATCACACATACATGTTTGGTGTTGGGTGGCATGTTCAGGTAGGTGGGCTGGGAATGGTCGTGGTATTGGGGCCTTAGGAGTATAGGAAACCCCCAGATGTAGCCTATAATGGAGCTCACAGGGTTTAGTAGATTGGGGAGGGGACCCATCATACCTCAGAATTAGCATGGTATATAAGACACAAGGTGAGAAGAGGGACACTGAAGGGTGCCAGCCCCCGAAAAGTACAGAGGGTAGGAAGAAGTGGAGTCCCAGTACAGAGGTTACAGCTTCCTGCCTGAGTCCACTTCATCTCCAAGTCCCACTCTGACCCTGCATCACATGGCTACCAAGCTCTTCCACAACCCTGACTAACCACAGGGTGACTGAGGCAGAGTAGGGGAGGTACTTGCCCGAGTCCCATGGTAGTCGAGGCTCTGTCTGTGTCCCTCTGGCCTTAGCCACTCAGCTCTGCAGTTTCCACGTTCCACTGAAGCTAGCTAGCATCATGGCCTTGCACAGCAGAGCCACGAGAAGGCGTATTACAAGCAGTGGCTTGGAGTGGTGGAGACTCACACTTTCTCTTTTCAATTTGTTGTAATTTCGACGGGCGGTGGTGGCGCACACCTTTAATCCCAGCACTTGGGAGGCAGGGGCAGGCGGATTTCTGAGTTCGAGGCCAGCCTGGTCTGTTCGGGGACCAGGACAGCTAGGGCTATACAGAGAAACACTGTCTCGAAAAACAAAACAAAAAAAAAGTTGTAATTGAATTTGTCTTCTTGCGACTGTATTTCTACCAACATAACCCCTGCCTGCCTAGTCTCTGGTGGAAGCCAGGCTTGGGGTGGGTTTACACACATACACACATACACACACACACAGACACACACACACACACACACACACACACACACACACACAGTGATGAGGAGGAACCCATCTTGATCTTATATGGCCCTTCCCACAGCTCCACGCTGAGGACTGCCTTCCTCTTGCTGCTGCTCGTCACCGCCACCTGGCTGCTGGGACTACTGGCGGTAAACAGCGACACCCTGAGCTTTCACTACCTCTTTGCTGCCTTCAGCTGCTTGCAGGTAGGTGCCAGCGGAGTCGCCTGTAACCTCTGCCCTCAGGCAGCGGCAGTGAGAAGGCAGGGTAGGAACGAATGCCCCAGCACTGCACCCTGAGAGCCTATGCTCTCCACCAGCCCGCCCCAGCCCTTCCCAGCCCTGCCTCAGGGGTTTTGAGTCTGTCAGGGCTTTGTCACGGCTTGGGCAGGACAGAGCTTGGTCCCTGCTCCACCACTGCAGGGTGGCCCAAAGCCCGTTGGTGTTCTCAGGGAGGAGTGCCCTTTATGTTTCACACCAAGTGCTGTCTAGTAAGTTTAGGACATAATGTTGGGGACCTCTGATGGTGCAGGAGGCTGTGACTGCTGTCTTGTCCAAGTGTCTCAGTGCTTATGGCCCTACTGTGAAGAAAGAGTAGTCCTGCCTGGAGAGGAGGCCTGTGGTGGGCCTTGGGGCATCATCTGGATGTGTCAGCCAGGCAGCTCTGAGCTAGGCTTTCCTCAGTGGACAGCCAGGAGCCTGCTGGAGCAGCATCAGGACCCTGAGAGTCACACTGACCTGCAGCCCATCTCTCTCCAGGGCATCTTTGTCCTCCTATTCCACTGCGTGACTCACAGGGAGGTGCGGAAGCACCTGAGGGCAGCACTGGCTGGGAAGAAGCTGCACCTGGATGACTCAGCCACCACGAGGGCCACTCTGCTAACGGTAGGTGCTGGAGACCCCTCCAGTCCGGGCCTGGGAGCTGGTGGCAGGCTTGAGAGCTGTGAGGACCAAACAAACGATGCTATGCTCCGTGGGCTTTGTATCTGAGCACACACCACAGGGCCAAATCGTCCTGGAAGCGGCTCTGTCTAACTATAGCCCTGCCCGCTTGCAAGGACCTTGGAAGATGGGGCTGGGGCAGAGATCTATAACAACCAGAAGCAGTGTCCACGGGGAGTGAGGTGTTTCCAAGCTGTGTGGGCCAGGGAATGCTCTCCCCTTTGCTGCACAGCTCTACTTTGCAGCCCTGTCCACCCCTCTCCCTGCTACCCGGGGGCTGCATGAAACAAGCAATGCAAACCTTGTGGCTTCTGCTCACCAGTGACCTCCTTCCCCTCTCCACTAGCGCTCCCTCAACTGCAACAACACCTACAGCGAAGGACCAGACATGCTCCGCACCGCCCTGGGCGAGTCCACAGCCTCTCTGGACAGTACCACCAGGTCAGGCCTCCAGACTCACTATTTTCTTGGGGGCAAACAATACCGTGCCTTGAACCCTGTGCTTCAGATGCCCGGTCTGCCCCATCTACTGGGGGAGGGTGTTTTATCAGTTACTGCTGTAGATTGAGCCCCAGAAGGCTGGGCTTAGAGAATCTTCCAGAGTCTCATGTGGCCTTTCATAGTAGATGCTCTGTGACACGGACAGCTCATCACTGTCACTCTGAGACAGTGTTGGGCCTCCTTTACCTCTACCCTATTTAGGGATGAAGGGGTCCAGAAACTCAGTGTGTCCTCTGGACCAGCTCGTGGTAACCATGGAGAAGCAGATACGTCCTTCATCCCTAGGAACTCAAAGAAAGCTCATGGTATGGTTCCCCCTGCAGGTACCAGAGTCCTTGTCCTTTATCACCTTCCTCCCCATTCTTGACCTTTCTTGACCCTCTGTCCTGTGAGAAACTGGACTGTGTATACCCTGGAAAAGCAGTGGTGGCCTCATGCTCAGAGTCAGTCGGAGTCAGGGCCTGAGCTCCTGACTCTGCCCTATGCCTGCAGGCCCAGACTCTGACTCTGACAGTGAGCTGTCCCTGGATGAGCACAGTAGTTCCTACGCTTCCTCACACACATCAGACAGTGAGGATGATGGTGGAGAAGCTGAAGACAAGTGGAATCCGGCTGGTGGCCCCACCCACAGCACCCCAAAAGGTATGCAGTAGTGACACATAGAAGGCCAGAGTGACTGTGAACAAGGGAACTCTGGCTGTTGTTCCCTAGGATCTGACCTGCCCAGCAAAGTCATAGCCATACCCAGCAGCTCGGATAGGGACACGAGTTTCAGAAATTTGCCCGTACCATCTGCTGGGCAGTGGCAGAAATGCGGGGGCTCCCACAGATTATCATTGTAGAGGGCTGGACAAAGCAGGCAGAGAGCAGTCAGCGCATGGCTCTCAGTGTTGGGTACACGTTATCCCAGGGTCCGAAACATCAAGATGTGGCCTCAGTGTCTCCATCTTTAGAGTATGGCCTTGCCAGTTCTGCAAGCCAGAGATGAGGTCAGGGTCACTCTCGGGGTCTACCAGGCCTGGGGTGTGTGGCTGTAAGTCACAGAATGTCAATCCTCATCACAGCAGATGCTCTGGCCAACCACGTCCCAGCTGGTTGGCCCGATGAGAGCCTGGCTGGGAGTGACAGTGAGGACCTGGACACCGAGCCCCACCTGAAGGTGGAGACCAAGGTCAGCGTGGAGTTACACCGCCAGGCGCAGGGCAATCACTGTGGCGACCGGCCTCCTGACCCAGAAAGTGGGGTCCTGGCCAAGCCAGTGGCCTTGCTTAGCAGCCAGCCCCAGGAGCAGCGGAAAGGTACCTCAGGAGAGCCCCGTTGTCTGTCCCTGGAGCAAACCCTCACCCAGAACCTAGGACAGAGGCAGGAGTGCTTGTTTAGCAGGTTGAGGGGGACTCTGTGGAGGGTTTGGGTGGGGCTTGGGCAAGTGGCTCATTCACTTGCTCAACGCCATCTGTCCCCAGCTGAGCCACTGCACCCAAGTCTCCCTGGACTGACTTGGTGGTCATCTCCCTTCTCCCAGGCATCCTGAAAAACAAAGTCACCTACCCACCACCACTGCCAGAGCAGCCACTGAAGTGCCGACTGCGAGAGAAGCTGGCCGACTGTGAACAGAGCCCCACGTCCTCCCGCACATCCTCCCTTGGTTCTGGCGATGGTGTCCATGCCACTGACTGTGTCATTACCATCAAGACTCCAAGGAGAGAGCCAGGCTGTGAGCATCTCAATGGGGTGGCCATGAATGTACGCACAGGGAGTGCCCAGGCAGATGGCTCTGACTCAGAGTAAGTAGCCTTGGCTTCCAGGGATCTGGGAGGGAGGGAGCCACCAGCTTTCCCCATCCAGGGTCCTTAGAGCTCCCAGGCTTCCCCTCACACATGACTAGGAGTCTCTGCCCCTGCATGACTTTGGATTCATGCAGTTGTCACCATCACTGACCCTTCCACACGCCTGGCAATTCTTCCCACACACAGAGGCAGTAATGAAACTTCAATTTGAACCATCAGGAAACCATGAGGCATAGTCAACCCCACAGACTGCCAGTCAAGCCCTCAGACCTTGGAGCCTGGGACTGCTGCCTCCAGGGCAAGCAGGCCCCTTGTGTGAGGGTCCCTGCAGTAGCAGCTGGCTCTGCGCAGAACGTCCAGACGGGAAGCCCTTGGCCCTCATAGGAGCTCAGGGCCCAGACTCTGCGACAAAGTGCCAAAGCCACTGGCATGTCTCTAGAGGGAGATGCGGACTTCATTAAGGCTGGCAAAGCTCCGTCCTTAGACTGAAGACAGAATCCAAATCATGCTGTACAGGAGGCCTTACACCGAAGCCACTGAGCCTGAGCTGGACTTGGTCAATCACTGTACCGGGCCCTTCAACTTGCCAAGATTCAGAGATACCGGACACAGGTCAAGGCCCAGCTTTCCCCACAGGCCTCTCCTTGCGGTACAAGCCGATCGTCAGCAGCCTAGCAGTGCCTCTGCAACAGCATCCCATGTCTTAAATTGCTGTTTAAAAATGTAAATACATATAAATCTCCCCTGGACTTGGGAGAAGATGGGAATCGGTGTCTATTTTGCACTGCTTTGACTTCGCAGACACCGGAGAGCCATGAGATGGCATCTCAGTACATTGCCCAAGGAAGCTTGCACAATTGTACTTGAATCTGAGTCAACACAGATGGCCCCAGTGCCCAGGTAGGGAGCGTATGGGCTGTGAAGTTGACACAGCTTCTGCAGCTGCTTCCAGCCAGGGAGTGTGGGTGTTCCGCTGGCCTTTGGAGCACACAACACATATGCTGTCTGTGTGCTCAGCTCCATGGATCCAGGACAGGGCTGACCTGTGAGGAGTGGGTGCCCTAGCTGATGTGAAATCCTGACCACTCTGTCACCCTCACCCTTTGTACCCACTCTGCTCCTGATGCAGTGAGGCTACTCTGGAGCCCTTCCCAGTCAGCCCAGTGTGCAGGGGAGAGCTTCTGCCACTGCTCCTGCTCCAGCGACCTCTGAGTGCTCATGTTCCTGATTCCGAGGGAGCCCTGAGGTCTTCTACACTGATATGTTCCTTCCTGCCAATGGTCTACTTTTTCAGACTCTAGGGCTCTCTAGGCAGGAAGGCTCCACCCCCAAAATCTGACCAATTACATCACTTTGCTTCAAATGGCCAATTGTGCAAAGAAACAAAGCCAGAGTGCCTGTTTTTTCAATGGTTACCAAATTCTTTTTGGGCTCTCACACCAAGGACTGCTGTGACCAGCCCACTGACAGCCTCTGTGCAGCCAAGCCCAAGGGGTCAGAGCCTGGAGTTGTTCAGACATGTTTCCTTCAGTGTGGACTGTTGTTTGAATCAGGTGCCCAAGTACATGAGGTATACAGCTGCTCGGAATCAAGAACCTAAAGGAGGCCGTCGAAGACCACGACCTCTCACCAATCTGTGCTCTCAGGAGTGCACAGGACTACTAATGACGGACTGTGTAAGAGGAAAGGCTACAAGACGTGGTCTGAGGTCACTCACTGCCAAGAGGCTGAAGGGAGGCCCAGATAGCCTGCGTATGGCAAAGATACAAAGAATGCCTCAGCACAGGGAGCCTCAGTCTCCAGGAGGTGGAGCACTGTGACTGCTCACAATTCCACGACCCACGCCACCTCAGGAGGTGAAGTTTTTAGTTTGATCACAACTGTTATCAAAACAAAACCTGTCAATTTTAAGCTATTTTTATGACCCAAGACTTTATAGAGTCAACACTGGAGACTTTTAACAGGTGTATTTATTACTGTTCAGCACTGGATGGCAACACAGGTGAGATGCATCTATAATAAATTAAGATTTTTGGATTTGTACCCATGCTGTGTTGGGTGTTTACTGTTCCCACTGCCATGCTCTCTAAGGTAGCATGGGAGGGACTGCTCAAGACAGCCTCAGGCCTCTCCTGGGATGCAGGTGGCAGGCCCATGGAGGATTGTCATAACTTTCTATTTATATGCATGCCTGCTGTGACATGGGTGGACCTGCCCAAGTTTTCTAGTTCTTCAGTCTGTGTCTTTTTTTTTTTTTTAAATCAAATCTGAGAATTTAAAAAGATTTATTCTATGTTTCCATGTGTGCTTTTAACCACTGGGCTGTCAAAAACAGTACTTGGGTAGAGATCAGAAAAAGGCAATCGGCACCCTCCAGATCCTACCACTCTGCACCCGTCTGAGGCAGGGTCTCTCTCTGAACCTGCGTTTTTTTTGTTGTTGTTGTTTTTTGTTTTATTTGTTCAGTTTTGTTTTCCACATGCCCCACTATTCCTTCTGTCTCTGCTCCTTCAGGAGATGGAGTACAGGCCTATGCAGGTCGCACAACAGCTTATGTGGGTGCCAAGTCCAAGTTCCAGCAAGCACTGTTCGCCATCTCCAAATCTTCTTCACTACCCTTTCAGGTGTTTTCTGCATCTGCCTTTCCTCCTGGCACTGTGGTGACGGACCCTGTGGGGCTGCTGTCCCACTGGTGCCTGAGTGCTCTGGCTCTGCAGATGAACACATGCCATGTCTCTGCTTGCTTATTCTGCCATCATCTAAACTCTGCTACATCTGGGGAGCTTCAATTTTACAATCTGGTTCTGCACTGTACCTTCTTTTCTGCATTCACCTTTCATTTAGTCACAGTGGATTGGTTCTAGACTCTCCGGTGCCGCATGCATCTGTAACCTCAGGGCTCTGCCCAACGTTTTAAAAACTCCAGTAGCACCTTGAGTTCTTTTGAGCCTGGCCTGGTTCAAGCCCTAACCTTACGTAAGCAGCCTGTCTAGGCTCCGGTCACTCCTGCTTAGGTCCTTTGATTCTTGTCCAGAAGGGTGAGTTTTCAAGACTTTTGTCCGATATATTGTCTCATATCTGCCCAGAGGTGCTACCTTTGGGAAAAAAATGGGAGTAGTGGGCAGGTCTCCACCTGGTTTTGCTGCAAAAAAGAGCCAGCCTAGGCCTGTTACTCATGCATACCTTCAGGTAAAGGTCATCTTCTGGTGTGTTTTACTCACACGTGTTCACTTCAAGCCAGTGCCAAGCTGACAGGAAAACCCTGGCTTCCACCTGTCATGGGCACTGCCAGGGAAAGGGTTAACTCCCAGGTCAGAATTCCCAACAAGGAAAGGCTTAGTGCAGATGACTCTGCCTTCCCTTTGTAGAGAGCTCAGGCCCCAGGAGGGAAAGAGGGCTGTAGCTCTTCCCATGCCTGCTGCACTACATGGCTGGAGGCTCTGTAAGGACTACAGCCAGAGCAGTCTACTCTGGCCTCAGGCAAGCCCCAGACACAGTGGTCAGACTTTGACAGTTTTATTTGATGCTGTTCCTGCCCCGGCCTCCTCTGGGCGCTGTGGAAGAGCAGCTCCATCAGGGCCCTCACGGCAGAGCCAGCAGCCAGCACATGCTTCTGGTTCCTGGAGCAGCAGCACAGACGCTCCTTCCTCAGGCTGCCCTGGCTCTGCAGCTAGCCCGCCCATTGATTCTGGCAGCACCAAAGCCCATCACTGAGCATCCTTCCACAGACTCTGTTCTAACACCTCCTCCTTGGCCTTTGTCAGGATGTGGGGTGCAGGCCTGGGCTGTCACTGGGGACCTCGGGAGCCACTCTGGTTCTGTTCTTGCCCTTCTGGAGTGTGTAGGCAGACGGCCCTAATCGCAGGATTTTCCCACTGCCGAGGCACTCCTCACCCTTGTAGAACACTGCAAACTGGAGAGTGAGGGAGGCTCACTGTGTGCGTCTGACTCCAGGCAGAGCTGGAAGCCCTTGGCCAGTGAGAGCAATGTTTACCTCCCATTGGGTATCACCCCTCGATGACCCACTCACCTGTCCCAGGGCAAGGCCCCTCACAGCCTTCACAGCCGTCACCCACACAGTGCCATCCTGATTGAGCGTCAGCACGCAGGGCACTGTGGGGAGAATCACGAGATGGGCATGGGCCTGCCAACCACAACCCCTCCGCAGGAAAATGAGCAGCCTGTGGGTAAGGGACACTCAACATCCTGCCTGCTGAAGGACATGACCGTGCCCAAAATGGCTCAAAGCTGACCTGGCTATGGGCTGACACCTCAGTATAAAATACACTGTAACCCAACCCTCACACTGGGACCCAGTTTCCCAGCAATTCTGAAGTTACAATATTAATGACAGGGACTTTCCAATGTACTCAAGGGAATACTGCAAGTGTACAGTCTCTCTGGTTTAGCTTAATCTGACCCATGGGAGCTTAGCAACAAAGGCTCCACCCAGTCACCTAGTGCCATCTGGTGGCGGAATCGGAAGTGGCACTCCATCATCTTGTCTCTGACCAAGGTGGCAGGTGGCTCCTCAGCAATCCAGTGTACCCGGTTGGTCCTGAGCAGGTCCCTGTAGAGAGCTGGGTGGTCCACCTGGGGAGCCTGCAGAGCAGAATACAGTCGTCCTTGAGGAGAACAGCCCTTCCAGAGGTCCTGAGTTCAATTCCCAGCAACTACATGGTGGCTCACAACCATCTGTAATGGGATCTGATGTCCTCTTCTGGGGTGTCTGAAGATAGCTACAGTGTACCTATATATAATAAATAATTGGAAAACAATCCTAAGGGCACATCATAACTAACTATAAGCCAGCCCCACTCATGTGTCAGCCCACATGCAGAAATCCACTTCATCAGCTTAAGGCTTTGTTCACGCTGGTTTTCATGTGAGAAAAGGAAGGAGAGAGAAGGGCTGGCCATGAGGCAGTGGCAGGGGCAAAGGTGAGATTCCCCCACCATGCTCTGAAGATGGTTTTGTGTTCCTAGAGATGTAGGTCAAACCACTGCATGGGCTCTTCGAAGAGCCACAAATCCTATCAGCAACAAGTGGCTGAGGAAAGCAGGGGCTGAAGGGTGCTAGCCCTACCTAGCTGCATGCATCCAGATGTGTAAGGCTGGCCCTGCACACGCAGTCATCACATGCATGAGTGGTTCACGACTGGTTCACCACTAGTCTCTGCACCAAAAAAGCCTGTGTTACCTAGGGAAGCCTCGTCTCCCCGAGGCAGAAGCAGAAGCGCCCGAGACCCCGGGCCCTTGACTCAGTGACCCTTCTGGCTTTTCTCAGCAGCTATCCCTGAGGGCTATGCTTAGACACGTAATTCAAGCCTGAGTAGAGATTTCTCATGCTGCTCTTCTGGGAAGATGCTGTGGCCTATGCACCTGTGGATCCTCCAGTGTCTGACGGCACTCGATGGCAGCTCAGCCTGCCCTGAGCAGGGTTCTCTCACTCTTGCACTCCTGGGGAGCTGGATTCGATGACTCTGTCAGGGTTGGGGAGGGCTACTATGCACAGGCAGGATGCCAGCAACATCTACTCCTGTCCCCACCAAATTCATAATCTAAAATATCTTGCTACTGTCAACATCCCCAAAGCCTTCTTAAAGAATTTCTGTTCTAGAACTGAGGACACACCAGAATGACTCAGGGTCCCATGTAGCCAAGGGCATAGCCTGGTCCTAGACTAACTACCTCAGCCCACAGGGACTTCTAGGACCCTTCCATGGAGGGGTGGGTGGGAGAGCTGTCTGGGCGCAATGACTACTTCCTCTCCATGAGAGGCCTTAGCAAGTTAGCCACTCTGAGTCTCATCCTGCTTTGATTTTCTAGGAATGGACGGATGACTGGCGCACTGCCAGTTGTAACAGCATCCTAGTGAGTACTTTGTTTGAAGACCCTGTTACCTTACACCTGTCCCAGGAAGCTATAGAGGGCAGGCCCGCTGCTCCAGGCCCTTGGCAATGCTAGTACTGCCCATTTTATTGGAACACTGGATGGTGAAGGCCAACCTCACTCACCACAAGCACGTCACCCTTGGTGCCATCCTTCTCCACCACGTACCAGGGCTCTCTCAAGCCGCTGATCTTAGCTCTCTGGCCCAAAGTGTACAGGAACCAACCTATGAAATAGTATTTCAGAGGGTGCATCTCAGCTCTCACAAATGGGAGATTATGGATTGCTATGAGTTATGGATTGCTATGAGGCGTGCTGACTTCAAACTGTGATTCTTTTGGCTTGAAGGACTCTTATCCCTAACTATACACCTGTGTACAGCCTGCCTCGGGTTCAGGGATATGTCAGTGACTAGGATGGTACTGAGCCTGGCACAAATGCCAGCTCTTTCATCTGGTGGCTCTGACCACCATGGGGCTACAGCTCTCAAAGTAGCACATTCCTTGTATCCGTACCATACACCCACCTTGTGCATGGGCAGGCCACCTGCTCACCAGCTTTACCTCCGCAGGAATGCATGTGCCCTGGTCTCCTAACTGCTGGATGCTAGGAAGAGCAGCACTGTCTCCAGCCAGGTCCTCTTCTCCAATATAACACCCAGTTCAGCTGGGTCTCTCCTTACTCCCAGGGAGCCCTGCTCCCTCCATAGAGGTCACACATGGTAAAAGAAAAAAAAGTGTTCCCTGTCCTTCAGGCTAGTCCCACAGATCAGACTAGACATCAAGTCTCAGGAGGCAGGTCACCTCTGTTCCCATCTAAGGGCTGTGAGCACTTGCCTCTGCCCTCACTCTGCACAGTGCAGTCATGGTGGTCTGGCTCTGTGATTATGTGAATGGCACCCATATGCTCCTCAGTCACCTGGCTATGAGGTCAGCTACATTCTTTCTCAAGAGCACTTCCTACAGTCTCCCATGGCATCAACACCTTACTTTATACTTTATTACTTTAGTAATGTACCAGACACACACTCGCTCACTCCAGCTCTGAATCTAGAGATTAACACCAGTGTTCACAACACACACAACACTCCTGTCAGAGAGACTCTCAGAACATGTACCCACCATAGC
>JADRCD010071138.1:0-20400 GCA_019843815.1 Montemys delectorum | reverse complement strand
GCTGGTGGGATTGCAAGCTGGTACAACCACTCTGGAAATCAGTTTGGCGGTTCCTCCAGAAATTGGACATAGTACTACCGGAGGAACCAGCTATACCACTCTTGGGCATATACCCAGAAAATGCTCCAACATGTAATAAAGACACATGTTCCATCATGTTCATAGCAGCCTTATTTATAATATCCAGAAACTGGAAACAACCCAGATGTCCCTCAACAGAGGAATGGATACAGAAATTGTGGTACATCTACACAATGGAGTACTACTCAGCTATTAAAAACAATGAATTTATGAAATTCTTGGGGAAATGGATGGATCTGGAGAATATCATCCGAAGTGAGTACACATGGTGGGACTAATGGCTCCAGCAGCATATGTATAGCAGAGGATGGCCTTGTTGGTCATCAATGTGAGTAGAGGCCCTTGGCCCTGTGAAGGTTCTATGCCCTAGTGTAGAGGCATGCCAGGGCCAGGAAGCAGGAGAAGGTGCGGTAGCGAGCAGGGAGAGGGGAAAGGGAACAGGGGGTTTTCTTGTTCTTGGTTTTTTATTTTTTCATTTATTTATTTATTTTTTTTGTTTTTTGTTGTTTATTCTGAGGGGAAACTTGGAAAGGAGAGATCATATGACATGTAAATAAAGAAAATATCTAATAAAAATAGAAAAAAGAAAAAAAATCTGGCTGAGCATATTCTCTAAGTGAGATTGCTTATGTATTTTGTTCATAAATAAATATTGCTTGAGCATTGTGCACATACCTTTCTAAGGCAAGTAATTCAGTTGACTTCGAATTATTCATTGTATAGATGAGCAAAATGAAAATGATCCATAAATATTGGTGGTGGATTACAAAGATTAGCAAATTTTCTGTGTTAGAAATATGATTAATTTTCATTAACATTTGTTTAAAACCATTTGTTTACTATAAATCATATATGTGTATTTCTTCCTCAAGAAAAATAAACCATTGACATTAATATATTTAACACTATTATAGTTGCATGTCCATTAACCATAACAGATATAGTCTCTAGTTCTGAATTCTTGCTGCTCGTTATTTACTGTTCTTCTTACTATAATGAACAATGTAATGATTGAATATCCTTTGTTGACTCTGGATAATTGTATGTATGAAGACTAAAACAAGACCTTGCACACAATCATCTTATAATCATGTTTATGTTAGTTTGCTTTGGGGTATTTTTTTCTGATTCTGTCATTTTTGTGATTATAAATAAAATAATGTGACTACTTTAAAGCTCATTTTAGCATAAGTGAATCTGTGCTTAAAACATCCCCTAATCCTTGAAACTGACATAATTAGTGAATATTTAATTCCAAAATACTAGAAAGCTTCCGAATTAGTATGTATGTAACTTTTATTTAATAGTTCTTTAGTTTTACGCCATTTTCCTTTATTTATATATGAATATGGTGATAATTAATTTTTCATTATTTGTATTAGGAAATCAGTTAGAGTTTCAATTTTATCCAAACTTATAATTGCATTGTTCATTGGATTAAGACAACTTTTGACTGAGTTGGGCTTGTCTAAAAGTATTATATTATTGACCAAAATTTCTTGAGAATATTACGTCCGAATTATTAGAACTTGACCAAATGCACAAAAAGATAATTTATTGATGATGACTATTAAAATATAAATGCCAAAGAAATATCCTATGCTTCAGACTAGTTATTACTGGGTACCCTAAAGCCTTGCCAGTTAGTATCACAATACATATACTATATAATAGTTTAGAAAGGTAATTTTAAGACGTATGGATAATGAATTCATGATGCAGTATTTTACATGGACTATCAATGAACTGAATATAAACATGAAACTGACTATTAATTTTTATTATGCAAATTCTTCATGATATCCTTACCTCTGTTTCTTATTTTAGTACCAACTACTTCCTTGAATGAAAATGCATACCAGGCATTATATTCACTGTTCAGAGAGTTTAAAACTCCAGAGGGCCTTGTTAAATTCCACTTTATTCGGCATAAGTATGTGTAATTGTGTCAGTGACTTAACGTTTACAGAGAACTGAAGTACTCATTACTTTTTCATCTTTCTTTTTTTTCTTCTTCTGCCCTTGAATGAATAAAGCTGCTTAAGCTGCTTAGTCAGTATTGGAAATTAAATAAAACAGGACTTCTGTCATTTATTTTCATATTTTGCATTAAAGATTCAATTTTAAACTAAAATTGTGGTATATAATATGCATCTTATTGACTTTTAGAGATACTGTTTTTAATAGCTGGAATCTGGCTTAAAGAAAATATAATTTCTATACATTTTTAAATATCTTAAAACATGTAGTATGGAAATTTTAAAGATGATATATAGGAAAGAAAGGGAAGCCATCAGGAGCTATAAATGAAATGAAGAGGAAAAAGATTCCAGAGGTTATTAGATTTTTATTATACTGGGCTAATTAGCAAAGTTATAGTTCTGGGATGAATTTTTGCACTTATATGGACCTTTTTTTCCAATTGACAAGACTGTCCTTAATGCCCGGTAACAAGGATAATGATAGAGATTTTTACACATCTGTGCAAAGAGAGCACATTTTGAAAAGTGTATCTTGAGACCATTATTCAAGAAAATCTTTCTAATTGTACCCAATATTTTTTGACAGACATCAGTATTATAGTCCCAACTATTTAGAAGTGAATATTGTCAGCTGTGGCAGGAAGTTTATGTTGAATTGCTTAAGTGTTTATCCATAGATGGGGAAATGTTAATTGTACTTTTTGCTAAACTTGACATTAATTCTTAATGTTTACTTCCTTCATCATCTGAAATCATTCTATAATGACAGGCAGCAAAATCAGAAGTTTGGCTGATTATATCTCCAATGTGCACAGGAAGTAGAGAGAGTAAGCAGGAAGGAGGATGAGGCTAGGAACAATCATAGCACACACAGTTACAAACTTCCTCCAGCCAAACTCTATGTGATTTAAGTTCCATAACTTTCCTCCAGCCAAACTCCATGGATTTAAGTTCCATAACTTTTTCAAACAGCACCACCAACTGGAGAACATGTATTCAAATAATTAAGCCTATAAGACAAATTTTTCATTCAAATAACAACTGAAAGAAAAAAAAGAGGGAAAAACAAAGATAGAAAGGAAGGAAGGAAGGAAACAAAGCAAGGAAATTCTCCAGTTCTCACAGAGAATTAGGACTGCATACAGAGTTCTTAGGTCTATAGTTCAGTGGTAGAGTGCTTGCCTAACCTCATAAGGGTTCTGGGTTCAAGTTCTACCAATATTCATTCATTTATTCATTTATTCTCTCTCTGTCTCTCTGTCTCTGGAGGGACCAGCCCAGAGGCACAGTCCTCACAAGTGGCAGGGCAGACAGGTCAGTATCCTTTCTACTTTAGACCACACCTAGGAGGGACAACAGATCCACAGCCATCTCACTGGAGAGAAAATGGCGGATCTCACCCAAGTCCCTGGGTTAGAACACTCCTGGAAGGCAAGCTCTCTGCTTGCAGGGAAGGGGCAAAGAGAGCTATGGATCCAGTGCTGTCACTCCTAGGTATAGATGGAGGTAGAGAGGATCCTGTTCCGGCTGCCCTGCCACTTGTGAGGCCTGTGCCTCCAGATATTTAACTTCTTTATCCTAAAATGGGTATTTTTTTTTTTTTTTACCAAACCTGTACTGTCGATTATTATATTGTTTATTAAAAATACAGCATAAGAGCACTGGTGAAGCCTTAACCTTTCCTACTATACTATTGGGATATAGATATCAGTGAAAAGATATGGACACATTCTAGAAAATATAGGTTTATCCTATTTATATTTATAAAATTGTATTCAGAAATACCTGTTTCAATCTTCATTTCAGCTTTAGCTCTCTGTGAAGGAAAAACAACTAATCTTAAAGTTCTAAATATATTCTTTGACATTTTATAGCCATCAGAGCTGAATATCAGTATTTTAAATGTTAGTGGAAATTGGATAAGAAGTCACATCTCAAATAAAAATTACCAGATTATGGAAGAAAGCTTGTAATTGACTTCCCATTACTACCTGGCATTTCTTGTCACTGTTCACATTTATCTATCATCTTCTCTGTTTTGACTATGTCCATAAAATAGTTTTCCAAGTAAGAGACTGAAAAATATCATCTTGTAATTTATATTTGATCACTAATACATGATTAAGTCTTTAAGTATTAAATAGCAGTTAATTTTGAAGTAGCAAGATAGTTACCAGTGCAGATTGGGTTAAATGATAACTGAAAAGTAAAGGTCATTTATATAGATTTCACAAGCACTTCAATGTTTATATTTTGGCCTCTGGTATGCAAGATATTAATGTATAGGCTCTTGATGTCACAAATAACCCTGAGGTACTATCAATTTTTTGGTTGTACCTTTAGGCATTGTCTCATTTTAGCTGTTTTCCTTTGTGTGAAATTAATTTCCTACATTTTTAAGGAAATGCATATTTGGTAAAGATTAAAAAATACTTATTATACATTCAACTATGTTTATTTTTATAACACCACCATTATGATATAAGCACATTTGTGAGCATTACATAATACTTTGACTTCTTTCTTTCTTCCTTCCTTTCTTCCTTCCTTTCTTTCTTTCTTTCTTTCTTTCTTTCTTTCTTTCTTTCTTTCTTTCTTTCTTCCTTTTTCTTTCTTTTTCTTTTCTCAAACATGGATTCTCTTTGTAACCCTGGGTGTCTTGGAACTAGCTCTGTAGAACGAGCTTTCCTAAAACTCATAAAGATCTGTCAGCTTCTACTTTCCAAGATTAAAGGTATGTGTTACGCACATCCTGGCAAAATATTTTATTTCTATAGTCAGATGTATACACATGTGGTAAAGCAGTATTATACACACAGATATGGTGTCTGGTTTTCTTAGAAAGATATGTATTAAAAAAAAGGCATGTATTAACACATTTTAATTAATTAAACAAAAAGATGCTATCCTTGTTAATTCTTCCAGAGTATCCAGCTGCATGGATAAACTATAATTTAGTTATCTTTGTCTCTATTTTGGGCATTATAATTTTTAAAGCTTTATTATTTGCCTGTCAGTATATATTAAAATTAAATTTAATCTTATGAAATGTCCTTTTTTTCAAGTAGTCTTCATTACCCCCATAAATACCTCTGTAAAATGGCAGAATACTATATCAATTAGAGCAAATATTCTGTGTACAATCTAGACAATAATTTCTGCTTAATATGTTCTCCAATAAAAACTAAATAACATTTTACATATAAAAATTATCATGTTGTTTAGTATATGATAAACACTCAACAAAGGCTGATGCTTTATACTTTCCTAATAAGTAGTACATAGGAATAATTGTTATTTAACATGACTCTACATGCGTGCTTTGCCTGGAAAATTCTACTAATACTCCTGTGTTGGACTGTGAAAGACAGTCTGTGTTCTTGGTTGAAAGAGGCTTACTCTGGAGACACAGTAGAAAATTCTACAAAAAATAGAACAATAAAGCTACACCCCTAGATATTATCCTGTGGCTAGACAATGCCCCAAGGACCCAGTATTCTGACTGGACTCCACCACCAGTCAACTGACCACTACTAGGTATGCCCCACCCCTGAAAACAGAAAGGTAGCATAGTCCACTATAAAAGGGGATGATTGACCACTCCTCTCTCTTAACCTCTCACGCTTAACTTCTTGTCTTTACTCTCACATCTTGCTCACTCTCTCCTCCTCCCTTTCCCCACTCTCTCCACATGGCCATGGCCAACCTCTACTTTTCTTTTTCTTTTTTAATTTATTTTTTATTAGTTATTTTACTTATTTACATTTCAAATGATATCCCCTTTCCCAGTTTCCTCCACCCCCCAAAAAAAAACCCTTATTCCCTTGGTCACTAATCACCCTCTCCCACTTCCTGGCCCTGGTGTTCCCCTACACTGGAGCATAGAACCTTCACAGGACCAAGGGCCTCTCCTCCCATTGATGACCAACTAGGACATCCTCTACTACATGTGCAGCAGATGCCATAAGTCCTACAATGTGTACTCTTTGGTTAGTAGTTTAGTCCCTGGGAGCCCTGAGGGTACTAGTTAGTTCATATTGTTTTTCCTCCTTCAGCTCGTTGGATACATTCTCTACTCCTTCATTTGGGCCCCTGAGCTCAGTCCAATGGATGGCTGTGAGCCTCCACTTCTGTATTAGTAGGGCACTGGCAGAGCTTCTAAAGACAGGTATATCAAGCTCCTGTCAGCCAGCACTTGCTGGCATCCACAATAATGTCTGTGTCTGTTGATTGAATATAGGAAGGATTCCCAGGTGGGGCGGTCTCTGGATTGTCCTTCCATCAGTCCCTGCTCCATACTTTGTCTCTGCAACTCCTTACATGGGTATTCTACTTTTCTTTTCTTTCTTTTTCTTTTTTTTTCTTTTTTTCTTTTTTTTTTGGTTTTTCGAGACAGGGTTTCTCTGTATAGCCCTGGCTGTCCTGGAACTTACTCTGTAGTCCAGGCTGGCCTCAAACTCAGAAATCTGCCTGTCTCTGCCTCCCAAGTGCTGGGATTAAAGGTGTGTGCCACTATCACCCAGAAGTATTCTACTTTTCTATCTTTCCTCTCTCTCTCTTTCTCTCTCTCTCTCCTTTCTACAATAAAGCCTAAAAACTATGGACTGTCTCCTTTCATCTAGACTTGCTTTGCTAGAGCAATAAATTAGGCCTTGCCCTAAAGAGCAGCTTTTAATCTCCCACAGGAAAGTTGTCCAGCTCCAGCTGAGAGGGAGATGCCAGGCCAAGGACTCTTGCTCCACTGAGTGACCTCTTTTCGCCTGACCCCTTTCTTCCTTTGACCCTGAGATTGACTAAGCTGCTCAGGGCCCCTCACCTTGTTCTCACCAATTTGTAAAAGTTAAATATGCAGGGCTTTTTTTTACATCAGTTTTACATGTGTAGCTTTATTTTTTAAAAAATGATATCATATGAAAGTATACAATGTCTTGCTTAATTACCTGTATCTACAGCTATAATGAATTTATATAATCACAGAAGGTAGCTTGTCAATAATTCCCTATATTTGATTAATGCAAAGAAGTCAACATTTTTCTGTTGAACAAGAAAAAATCAAGAATAAGTGTAACTTAACTACAATGAGAATGAAATGTGTTTTGTAGAATGACTAGTCACCTTCCATGTAAAACAACTAGTTTGTCACTCTATCTTCAAGTGGATATTTAAGTTAAAGCAAGAAATTACTTTCCTATAGGAATCAGACACTATATCCAACAGTCATTAAATGAGACCAAGCAATACTTCCTAATTTTTTTTGTAAAAAAAAAAAATCAATCTTCATAAAATATAAAGCCTCCCCTCTCTCTGCAAAAGGAATTCTAAAATTTAGTAATTATTTTAAATCAAGTTGTGGATAAAAATGAGGTACATGAAAACAGTGTTTTTTCTTTCGGGGTAGAAGTAATTCAAATTCAGTTAGAGTGATTCTGGCTTAGCCTTTAAATGTCCATACTACTAAGACAAAGGACCAGAGTTAGGTTCCCAGCCAGTTAAGATTCTATGTCAGATGGCTTACAAACAACTGTAATGTCAGGTCCAGGGTGTCAGACGCCTCTGCCTTCCAGAGGCATCTTGACTCACTTGTAAACTTGCTGGCTGGACTAATGTTAACTGAGCACAAACTACAATCATTCTCCAAAAAGGTAGCCTCAAGTGAGAAAATGCTTCCATGAAATTGGGTTGTGTCTATGCCTGTAGGACATTTTCTTAATTAGTGATTGATGGGTGAGGGCCAAGTCCATTGTGGATGGTGCTCTTGGGGCAAGCAAAGAAACTTATTCTAAGTACTACAATTTTTTTCAGACTCTATTTAAAAAGAGGGAGAAAATAAATCCAAGGTCCCATGCCCTAGGGAAGCTAGAAATCTCAGGGACAACCTGTAATGAAACAGTTGTCTGAGTCCAACCATCGCAAGGACAAATTCTCTATCTTGCTGGCATGATCAAACAAGTTCATGTTCCCAGGTCTAGGAATGAACACCTATCCTACTTCTCCAAATGTTTTCTTATTTTTTTTTATTAAGTGGTAAAGGATAGAGTAGCTGCTGTTATGTAAACCAAGGTCTGTAAGTTGTAAAAATATATAACCAATTGCTTGTTATGCTCTAATTAACTACATGCAACTGACCCACTCCATTGTTCCCTTATCACTCTGAGCTCCAGACATAATATCTAAGAAAGATTTAAGGACCTTGAAACCAGGTGCCCTGGACACAGCAGTCTCCAATGGGTACTCCCTTACTTAAGCTGATATGTCAAAATACAATTGGATAACACCGCAGCCCCTCCAACCCCCCCGTTCTTTGTATTTCCATCCTTTGAAAGTGTTGTACACTCTCCTTTCAGGGATACAGTTCAGGTTCTGAAATGGCCTCCTGCCCAAGCACTTAGAAAATAAAGCTTTAATTTTTAAGCTGTCTCATCTAAAGTGAGTTTTCTCAGCTTTGACCCTGAACACAACAGTGTCAACCCTGGGCTGGGGGTCCTAGGTTCTACAAGAAAGCAGTCTGGGTAATCCATGGGGAGCTATCATGTAAGCTGCACCTTTCCATGACCTCTGCATCATCTTTTGCTTCCAAATTCCTGCCCTGGTTGAGTTTAAGAACAGCCTTCTTCCAATGATGAGCAGTGATGTGAAAGTAGAAGCCGAATAAACACTATCCTTCCCAATGTGCTTTGGTCATAGAGTTTTGTAACAGCAATAGTAACTCTTAAGACACACATATCCATACATAGACACATATGCATGCATGATTAGAAACAAAATATAATATTTTCAAAGAAAGTTTCTAGATAAATACAATGCAAATACAAGAAAAGTAAAAAGAGTACTGGCATTACCACATATACTTGCAACCATATGGCAATGAATGCTTAGCTAAGGATATGCTGTGTCTCCAGTGTGTCAATACATTTGGATACTAAAATGTGGTGTGAATATGTTTCCAGACCAAACTGGCTTCAGCTTCAAGTGATGGATTATAGTTTCTGTTGGATCCAAGCCCAGTACTAGTGAATCAATTGGAGCAGTCTAGAGGAGGTGTGTGCTGTTTTTTTTGCCAGTTACTGCCAATACAAGCAGGACCTCGAAAGTAATTTAAACACTGAATTTATGATTAGAATTTTTTTTATGTTAATAAGTAAGTGAATAACCAGGTATGTAAGTTTATGGCTATATATTTTAAAAATAAATGAGGTTTTCTTGCTATTATTTAATAACATTTGATTCTTTTGCTGTTCTTTCACTATCTCCCTTATTAGAGTTATTATAACTCTCAACACTCTAAGTACTAATATTAATATGTGGTGTAAGAAAGAATAATTATATTAATTTGCATTCCTATGGTATTCTAATGACAAACACATCAGTAATGTATTCACAGCTCTGTATTAGAAGTCAAGATAAATAATATTCAATATGTAGCACCAATTTCTGCTCTACAAACGTTTATGTAGTACCTGAATCATTAGCATTTAAAACTGTTTTACTACATTTGGCTTATATGCTGGGCACCAAGAATGAAAATGAAGTCTGTCACTGTTCTCTCTTTTATATTTCCCCAAACAAAATCTTTATGTCGAAATACTTTCATAAAGTAAGCAAATACTTTCATAAAGTGGACTAGGAAATATACATCTCATCCCCTGAAATTCACCTGTGAAATGAGCACTAAATACATTTGTATCCCAAGCAGATTTTAAGCAGCTGATTCCTAAAGATAAAGTATATAAAGCTTCATCTACAATACTTTTCTTAATCTAATCATCTCTAGAAAGAAGTCTATAAATAATTAATTTTCACTATCAAAGTACAAGGCTACTTTTACTATAAATGTTAATTTTACTGCAAATATTTGAATCTTCACAATATGATTCTGTGAGATATATACAGAAAATACTAAGTTTGCTATATTGAAATGTTTAATTAGATTTATAATCTCACATGCTTATATTTTTATGACAGAAGCAACTAAAATCCACTTTTAAAATACTAAAAACTATATATAATTTTTAAAATATTAGTTTTCATACTATCCTTTATATCTCTAGATTGATTGCCTTATGTATCTGCTGTGTTGTATCCTATGACCAACACCTCCCTGTTTCCTACTCTTTCATATCAGGAATATTCATATTTTCAGTATTTATTTGATCACTTTTTAGGATTTTAGGAATTACTATACATATAATCCACATAATGCATTTGTTTCAGTATCTAGCTTATTCTTTGTATTACCTCCATGGTCTGCAACAATATGTTTATGTCTGTGATTCTAGTTCCACATTACAGCACAAAATCTTCTTAGTTTTTATATGAATACTACAAAATATACAATGAGGATGCATCACTCATAATAAACCAAATTTCAAAGTGGTACAAAAGTACACACATTTTTCATTTATTTGTCTGTGGCTAGATATTTTGGTTGCTTCTAGAGTTTGTTATTATCAATAATGATATAACAAGTATTAGAATGCAGATAGATCAACAATATAGTGATTTCATCTCTTAAGAAATTGCCATTTTGGTGCATTTAACTGAGCCTCCTTCAAAAAATCACCCTACATAGACTTATTGACAACCTTACACACCTGAGTAGCATACTGCTCCTTACCAACTGTCAACTCTGAACATGACCTGGAGAGGGTCTATATTATATATAAAGACCAGGCCTAATGAAACTGTTTTTCATGATTGTACTAGTATTCCTATTTAGCACAATCTCACCAAAATTTTTATAAACTTATTTTGATAATAGCCATTCATGTATGTGGTATCATAATGATTTTATTTTGCATTCATTGGTAATTAGTGATACTATTAACATTTACATATGACTATTGATATTTTTTCTTTATTTGTTGGAGAAATGTATGTTTCCTTCTTTTGACCAATTTTCATTTTTTGAAAGAACTAGATTATAATTTTCTCTAAATGGGTTTGAAGAACTCTATATTAACTTTGAACATTGACTCCTTAGTAGATATGGACACTGGAATTTTGTTTCTCATTTTTTAGGTTACATTTAGTTTGGTTGTTATACAGAAGCTTTTCAGTTTTATACAATCATATCCAACTATAGAATATAGTTAATAATGGCAAATTAAGTGGATATTTCCTTTATATTCTCTTTTCTAAGATTTATATGTTTTAGATCTTATATTTAGGTCATTTTACTTTGAGTTGATTTTGTGCATAATATAAAACAATGGATCAAATTATATTAATTTGCATGTAGAAGTCAGTTATCTAGTACAACCTTTTAAAGAGGTTATTTCCCCAGTATGTTTTCTTGGTATGTTTCTTGAAATTTTTAACTATATATGTTCTGATTTATTTATAGAAATATATGATACTCTATTCTAGTCTACCCATCTATGCTTTTTATAATATAGCATGTGTACATCTCTTTGAATTCTATAGCTTTGCAATGTAATTCCTTTTTAAAGTAGGGAAGCTCTAGACTTATTTCTTTCTCAGTCTTCCTTTGACTACCTGGAAATTGTTTTGTTTTGTTTTGAAGTTTTGTTATTTTGTTGTTCTGTGTGAACTCTTAAATTGCTATATGTTTTTTTTTCTTTTTAAAAATCATTTTATTTTTAATTAAAATATAACTAAATATGCTGGGTGGTGGTGGTGCACGCCTTTAATCCCAGCACTTGGGAGGCAGAGGCAGGTGGATTTCTGAGTTTGAGGTCTACGGAGTAAGTTCCAGGACAGCCAGCGCTACACAGAGAAACCCTGTCTCAAAAAAAAAAAAAAAACAAAAACAAAAACAAAAACTAAACAATATATCAATATATATCAATATATATCTATCTATATATCTATATATAGATATAATTTTTATACTTTCTTCAAATTTTTACCATATCCCCTTACTCTCTCTCAAATTTATGTCCAATTCTTTAATTATCATTTGTATATATACTTACATATTAATATATAAATATACAAATGTAACTTCTGAGTCCATTTAGTATTAGCTTGTTCAATGTGTTTATGTCTTGAGGACTAAGCACTTGGTATTGAATAATCAATAATGGAACTCATCCCTGGAAAAAATTATTTTTCCTCTTTTCAAAGTTCTTGTTTGAAGCTCTTCATCTTATGAAACTCTATGAGATTTTCTTGAACCTGCATTGGTATGTCAGTGTCTTGTCATTATTTAGATCTTCTGTAGGTATACATACTATTGAGATTTCATGGGTATAGTACTCCTATCATAACTAGACTCCCAATATAAATTATTGCATATACCTCTATATTCCCCCCAGAAGCTGAAGATAAATTTCTATTAGGACTCAAAGAAATTGAGTTGGAACTGACCTGAAAGCTTCCTCCCCAAGAAAAAACTTTCTGGGCCTATCCCAATTACCAGCACACCAAGATATGCCTAAAGGTCACAGTAGTATTAGGAAGTCTAGTTGAAGATTAGGTCTTTTAGTCAAAATAGTGAACATAAACCCTGAACAATAATGACTACCTAAACAGGACTTGAACAATGATACCACAATTTGAGATGCAAATATCAATGGAGTAAATCTCATTGAGCTCTACAACTAGATGAAGAGCTACAGCAAAGTAGTAACTACTAATTGTGTGATAAATTCTTCCCTATGAATGAATCTCCTAAATGATTGTCCAGTACAAAATGATCATCACTAAAAGCATATATACAACATCAACACTGAATGGACTGATTAGGTTATATTTATATATGTTTTTCATTGTTTTATTTTCTCTTTTTTTATTAGATATTTTCTTTCTTTACATTTCAAATAATATCTCCTTTTCCTGTTTCCCCTCTGGAAAAAACAAACAAAAAACCCTGTTCCCTCCCCCTCCCCCTACTCACAAACCCTCCCTCTCCCACTTCCTGGCCCTGGCATTCCCCTATACTGGGGTATAGAACCTTCAGAAGACCAAAGGCCTCTCCTCCCATTGATGACTGACTAGGACATCCTCTAGTACATATGCAGCTAGGGCCATAAGTCCTACCATGTGTACTCTTTGGTTGGTGGTTTAGTCCCTGGGAGCTCTGAGGGTACTAGTTAGTTCATGTTATTGTTCATCCTAAGAGGCTGCAAACCCTTCAGCTCCTTGGGTCCTTTCTCTAGCTCCTTCATTGGGGACCCTGTACTCATTCCAATGGATATATGTGAGCCTCTACTTCCGTATTAGTCAGGTACTGTCAGAGCCTCTCAGGAGACAGCTATATCAGGCTAGATTGTCCTTCCTTCAGTCTCTGCTCCATAGTTATTCTCTGCAACTCCTTCTATGGATATTTTGTTCCTCCTTTTAAGAAGGAATGAAATGTCCACATTTTGGTCTTTCTTTTTTTTTTTTTTTTTTGAGACAGGGTTTTTCTGTGTAGCCCTGGCTGTCCTGGAACTCACTCTGTAGATCAGGTTGTCCTCAGACTCAGAAATCTGCCTGCCTCTGCCTCTCAAGTGCTGGGATTAATGGTGTGCACCACAACCGCCCGGCTTTCTTCTTGAGTTTCTTGTGGTTTGTGGATTGTTCTTTGTGTATTCATTTTAGGAAAGTGTGCCTACATCCCCCATCTGTGCTCTATAATGAAGCTCAATAAACATGTGTGTTTCCCATAGTGCACTTTGATGGAATTGCACCTACATTTTATTGGTAGGACCCTAGGAGAAAGGGTAGATCTTGCTTATTCTTCACCCTGGGAAGGAATTTAAGCAACACTTGGCCTGAGTTGGGAGGATGAATTTGGGAAGATCAATTATATTATACCTGATATGTGGAAAAAGAAAAGCAGGTGAAGGGAAGGGTTTGCTTGTGTATGACAATATTTAAAGAGGAAATTTGACATGGTGGTTTGTCACTGAAGAGTTTGTGGGAAATAGCGACCAAGGCTTAGACAATACACAGACTAATGAGGCATGCAGATAGTGTACTACCACAGGGAAGAAGATGTTACTGAGGAAACCCAACTCACCAGTCTTCTAAGCTTTATTGACTGGCATGCATACTTAATATGGTGGGCTCACCCTGTTTTGAGGGAGGAGGAAAATGAATTGCCAAAGGCCTATAGTAGGCATTATAAGCCCTGTGAGTAACAAACCATGGTAGTGACAAGGAACAACTGCAGAGACAGCCTGGCCAATGCTATGAGAAATAATATATTTCAGGGTAATAGAGATTGACCAGGGGAGACTGGGAATTTATGTGTGTGGGGAGTATAATGTAGCAATAGGAAAGGAGGATGAGGTTAGGGGCTTCAATATAGTCCTCTATTTAAAATGGATAAAGAGATGAAGAAATGGAGTTTGAAAGAGTAGAGATCATCTACCCTAGCTGAATCAGAAGAATAGTTTATATTCACATGGTATAGATGCCAGAGGATCTTCGGAGTACTTCTCCAAGACCTACCATTTTTCATGTGTTGATGACCAGGCATTTGGCCCTGGTTCCTTGTCTGTCCTCCAGGAAGACCTTCCACAATGTAGATAACAATGCTAAGGTCTGAGTAATTTGCATATTTAGAAGCTCATTTGGGAGATTTACAAATAAACCTGATGGTAGGAATAGGAGCTCAGTCCACATAATGTATAGGGTCCAGGTAGACAATAAGTTTTAAGGTGTATTTTGGCCAGGTAAGGCACGATACCTGATAAGATAATTGAAAAAAAATTGCAACAACCAGTGCCTCTGAAAGGAAATAGTTTCAGGTATTTTGGGTATCTTGTGCTCCTGTAAAAGCTTTGTGCTCTACTTCATTAAGATCACATGTCGTCAGTATAATCTGATAAAACAGGTGTCCTGTGGGTTTTGGATAGAAAAACCCAAGAAGGCTCTGAGCAAACTGAGATACTTCTAGAAGAAGCTAGACAGTAGTATAACTCAACCACCTAATGTTTCCTTTTACTAGAAGTCACTCAGAGCCAAGGGGATATGATTGGGGTCTCTAATAACAATCAATGCAAACTATCCCAATATGATTTTTATCCTAGTCAAATAAAAGTGCAGATGCTATGTAAACAACCTTAAAAAAGCAATTGCTGGAAGTAGAAAAGGCCTTGTAACAGGTCACCACTTTACTGGCTTCACCTTATCACAAAAACTATGTATCACATATATATGTGACCTAAGGCCTTTTGTAACATCCTCTCCTCATTTTCAGACAGAAGGGGTAAAGCAAAACCCAAAACCTGCTGTGATGGTGATGTGCATATTTACAGTATCAAGGGGACTAGTCAACAAATCTAGTCACCAATTCTAAGTGTATTTCAAGCTACTGGGCTGCCCAGATCAACTTCCGTAATTGACTCTCTTATCCCACCTGACCAAATGCTAGGATGGGCACTCTCAATTACTGCTGATTCTTGTTTCATGGATGGTACCAGCAGTGCCTTCAAGAAGAATGGGTAGTGGTAGTATCTGCAATATAAATGAGCACAGACACTATATAGCTATAAAGAGAAACAGAAAGTAAACTAGTCATTTGTCTGTGCTAATTTATACTATTTGTACTATTTGTACAATTAGTCAGTATTCAAAGATCTGGACTTAAGAATGGACAAATAATAAGGAAATATGTCAAATGATGGGATTGCCATTGTAGGGCAACAGATGTTAAAAAAGTGACAGCAAGGTAAAACATGAGCTTGAGATCCTGGTGGTTTATCATGTAGAAGTCCATTATCTTTTAACTCCTCAGGGGACTCGGGATGTTTATGCCATCACCACGGTAAGGACTATTTGCTTCCACCAAAAAGGAGTTCATTGGATTCATATAAATTTTAGGAGCCAGAATAGATGGAACATAGTTAAACCTATTACTATTCCATTAAAATACTGACATGCAACATAGTGTCCAATCCTATTATTCTTGTTCTCTTTATAACTTTGGTAGATATATATTAAGGAGAACTTGTGCATACCTCAACCTGTCTCATGAGGAATTTGCACATAGATTATGGTCCAATTTGGTTCCAAGTCTCCCTGCCAGCCAGTAAAGTGTATAAACATATTCTTACTTACACAGACACTACAATAAACCTTATACAGGTCTTTTCCTGCAAGAAAGTAACAAAAGAGTTTGCCATCAAGAGCATGGCTCAATTAATTGTTTTTCTATGATTGCCTACATAAAATTGATAGTGACAGTGGTACTCATTTTGCAAACATTTTTATGCAAACCTAGGATGAGGACTGTCAGCTGTAATGGTATGTATACCTCCTCTACCCCTATTGGAGATATGGCTAGCTGAGAGAAAGAAAGATATGCTAAAACAAAGATTACTGGCCTCAAGTGCAGAAGGGACTTCATGTGGATGGGAAGTGGTCCTTCAAAAGACTGTATGCTTGTTATACAAAAACTCCAGTTCCAGAGGTAGGCTATTCCACTATGAGACATAATCCAGGGAAGCCCAAGAGCACCCACAACTAGAAAGCTTACTGCTGCAGATGCTGGTTGTATGCCAGAACTGGGCAGTAAGACCCTATTGCTAAAGGTACTGAATGATGTAATTATGGATGATGCAGAATTCCAGCTGAGATTAAGATGAAAACATCCTATTCACCTATATGCAAACATTAAACAGTGTTCATAGTATATGAAAGTACTGTGAAGGGAACTGTTGCCAACATATATAACTAAGGACAGGCTGCAATGATGGACATGGTAAGCAAGATATTTTCACTTGTGAAATAGTGCCCTGAGCTGCATATTTATAATGAACAAATTTCCAATTGGATTAAGGGTCTGCTCCAGAGTGTAGAACCTATATCCTGTGTGGCAGGCCATAACCTCCAGTGATGGGAGAAATTGAAGAAGCCACCAGGTTTTTGGAAGGATTTGATCCACTAGACAAGATGATTTCAACTAACACACACACACCTACACACACACACACACAGATAATCTCCCACACAGGATTTCATGTTGGCTCATCTTTAGCTCATGTGATCTCTATTACCAGGAAAAGATAAGTCATTTTTCTGGACCCAAAATCATTTTTAAAAAGGGAGGGCGGTAAGCTTAGCAGCAAGCAACTGAATTGTGGGAGTGGACATTGCTCCTTAAGGGACTATTTTCTCCTTCTATTTAATTCAAAATACAATATTTCTTGAGGTTACATTTTTTTTTTAGCTGAGTTTTCCTATCCAGGTGCTGATGGACTCATTTTGATTAACTCTTAAGGAACAAGATAAACATATTTCCTTGTAATTTTATAATTTGGGGGGACAGGTTGGAATACCACATCTCCACTGTAGGACAGAGAAATAATTCATTAGACCAAAATTCATGCAAATGTACATTTAGAGAAAGTGAAGAAAATAAAGAATATATCTATAAAACATCCTATTACTGGGTTATTCCTTTTCCCTTAATGGTCTCCAACAAAGCCCTACTAGCTCATGCCCTTAAATGTCCTAATTTATATCCTAAGAAGGGGTCATGTGATGCTTTCTTCCACATGGAATTTTAAGATGAGACATTGTGAAAATTTCCTTTAAAAAATTAGTGTAACATTCAGGAAAACAGGAAATGGTGTCTAAAGACAAGGGAGCTATCTATCCTCTATGATCTAGACATCTACTAATGCCTGAAACATCACATAATTACAATTTGTTTTTACCAGTGACTTATCCACATACAAGTTTTTGTTCTTTGTTATTTGGTTGTCATACAATGAATATAAAAATCTTTTGATTCTCAATTATTTTGCAGTAAACATATGTATGTCTGCAGTTTCATTCTGAGGTGAACAAATACTATATTTGGATAGCGCTGTGGTTTTAAATAAAAGAGAATCCCACCTAGTAATGCATTAATTTTAAATTATTTTATCTCCCTTCAGATTTTATATCTCAAATCTACCAGTTACCAATTGTGAACACTTAGGAAAGTTGTTTAACCTCTTAAATGTCTAATTCCCCAGATGTTTTATGATCTTCCCCACCTACTGCAAAAAGTTATCTTGATAACTAAATATTATAATGAATAAAAATTATTTTGTTACTGTGAAATCATAGCATAAAAATATTTTATGTGTTTTAGCATTCTTATTATTTATATGACTATATAATTGTTTTTGTTTTTGTTTTTCTTTTGATGCATGATTTCTCTGTATAGCCTTGGGTGTCCTGGAACTTGCTCTGTAGATCAGGATGTCCTTGAACTCTTGCCTCTCTCTCCCAAGTGCTGGGATTAAAGGTGTGTGCCACCACTGCATAGCTTATGACTACATATTATTATTATATATACTACCATTATATATGATATTATATATTATAATATATGTTACATATATTCTATTGGAATGGCTTGTTGACATTTATGGTTATTTACAGAATAAAGCTTTTGTGTGTGTATCTTCTGCAATTATGACAAAGTGATTTTCAAAATTTTTTATTGGATATTTTCTTTATTTACATTTCAAATGTTATTCCTTTTCCCAGTTTCCTTCCCTCCCCAAAACACCCTATCTCATCTTCTCATCCCCTGCTTTTATGAGGATATTCATCCACCCACTCACACACTCAACCTCTTTGCCCTAGATTCTCCTACACTGGGGCATCTATCAAGCCTTATAGGACCAAGGACCTCTCCTTCCATTGGTTCATGACAAGGCCATCATCTGCTACATATGCAGCTGGAGCCATGTGTATTCCTTTGTTGATGGATTAGTCCCTGGGAGTTCTGGGGGGTCTGGTTGGTTGATACTGTTGTTCTTTCTATGGGGTGACAAACCACTTCAACTCTTTCAGTCCCTTCTCTAACTCCTCTAATAGAAACCCCATGCTCAGTCCAATGGTTGGCTGCTGACATCCATATTTGTATTTGTAAGACCCTGGCAGGGCCTCTCAGGAGGCAGCCATATCAAGCTTCTTTCAGCATGCACTTCTTGCCATCCAAAATAGTGTCTGGGTTTGGTAATTGAATATGGGATGAATCCCCAGGTGGGAGAGTATCTGGGTGGCTGACCTTTCCTTAAGTCTCTACTCTACATTTTATCTCCATATTTGCTCTTGTGATTATTTTTTTCTCCTTCTAAGAAGGACTGAAGCACCCACACTTTGGTTTTCCTTCTTATTGAGCTTCATGTTGTCTGTGAATTGTATCCTGGTTACTTGGAGAATTTGGGTTAGTATCTTCTTATCAGAGAGTGCATACCATGTGTTTTCTTTTGTGACTAGATTACCTCACTCAGGATGATATTTTCTAGTTCTATCCATTTGCCTAAGAATTTCATGAATTTGCCAAGCAATGGTGGCACACGTCTTTAATCTCAGCACTTGGGAGACTGAAGTAGGTAGTTCGAGGCCAGTCTAGTCTATAGAGAGAGTTCCAGGATAACCAAGGCTATAGAGAGAAACCCTGGCTCCAAAACCAAACCAAAACAAAAAAGCAAACCAAACCAAAACAAAAACAAAACAAAAAAAAAGAATATTATGAATTCATCATTTTTAATAGCTAAGCAGTACTTTATTGTGTAAATGTATCACATTTTCTGTATTCATCCCTCTGTTGAAGTACATCTGGGTTCTTTCCAGGTCCTGGTTATTATAAATAAGGCTGCTATGAACATAGTGGAGCATGTGTCCTTATTACATGTTGGAGCATCTTCTGGGTATATGCCCAAGAGTAGTATAGCTGGGTCCTCTGGTAATACTATGTCCAATTTTTGGAGGAACCGAAAACTGATTTCCAGAGGGTTTGTAACAGCTTGCATTCCCACCAGCTATATCCTTGACAGCATTTGCTGTCAACTGAGTTTTGATTTTAGCCATTCTGACTGGTGTGAGGTGTAATCTCAGGGTTGTTTTGATTTGCATTTCCCTGAAGGCTAAGGATGTTGAACATTTCTTTAGGTTCTCCTCGGCCATTTGGTATTCCTCAGTTAAAAATTCTTTGCTTAGCTCTGTACCCCATTTTTTAGTAGGGTTATTTGGTTCTCTGGAGTCTAACCTCTTGAGTTCTTTGTATATATTGGATATTAGCCCTCTATCAGATGTAGGATTGTTAAAGTTCTCTTCCCAATCTGTTGGTTGCATTTTTGTCTTATGACAGTGTCCTTTGCCTTACAGAATCTTTGCAATTTTATGAGGTCCCATTTGTTGATTCTTGATCTTACAGCACAAGCCCTTGGTGTTCTGTTCAGGAATTTTTCCCCTGTGCCCACATGTTCAAAACTCTGCCCCACTTTCTCCTCTATAAGTTTCAGTGTTTTATGAGAAGGTCCTTAATCCTGTTGGGCTTGGCTTTGTACAATGAGATAAGAATGGGTTGATTTGCATTCTTCTGCATGCTGACTGACCACCTGTTGAACCAGCACCATTTGTTGAAAATGCTGTCTTTTTT
>JADRCD010071136.1:0-15225 GCA_019843815.1 Montemys delectorum | reverse complement strand
TCTGACTGTGGCCACCCAATAAGCTGGAATACTGTGGGATTCATGTTTCTTACAGAGTGGAATAGGATGTGGAAGTTGGTGAATAAGTACCCCAGCTCTCTTGCCTCTTCTATGAGATCACTGAACACCTATAAAACAGTCTCCACAGATGAATCAAATCCCAGTTGCTGCTAGTGATAACTTGCTCATTAATGCTTCTGTCTGCAGCTTTCTTTTCCCTTTCTCACCTCCTCAATGTCTTGCTAGTGTCCCCGGGGGCAACCTTTCAAATGAACTACTTACACTTGACTACTTGCCTAGAGTCTTCTTCTAGGGTATTCAAATGAAGGCAAGCTTCAACAGGGATGTATAACCTCTTGGTGTTGCTCTGTTTTGTGAAAATGAACCAGCTTAGACAGGGTGCTATTTGAAGAAAGGCAAACCTAGCCAAGATTAGATGGACCTCGCCAAAGAACGTCAGGGACACTCTAGGGATGACAGAAGCCAATGTGGGAGCTTTTATAACAAGCCAGAGCCATCTGCCAGCCTGTAATAACCAGAATATGAAAGTCCTAATCTGGGATACAGTTAAACTGTTTACTTTCTGTTTGTGGTTATGTATTTAAAGCTTAACATGCTCTGAATGGTGGGTTTAAATTCATAAGCACATTGTTTTACAGAATTGGCACTGAGTCCTTTTAATGCAATATGCAAAATAGAGGGTTGCGTCAAGCCCTGGATATTTTCACTGCATTGTTATTCTTTTTTGTCCTTAAGGAAAAACTGGGAGGACCAGAGCTCTGTAAATGTCTTGTGGGATACCCAGAACCACTCTCAAAGCCACTTTCTAGGAAGCAATTTCCTCCTGTCCCATAAAAACTCCACAAAGCACCTCAGGCGAACACTGAGGACATCGGGTATGTTTGCAAACTGCAAATACAGCAGACATTCAATTACACTGAATTCATCAAAACCCTAATTGAGACAGGAGCTCAAACCCTACAGCTTAATTACTTTAATTTTAGATGGGTGACAGACTTCCTCATGTCCTTTATGCCGAAATGCATTAGAGAGAGGCCCATGGGTGCTTGCAGCAGTTCTCCCAGCCAAGACAAAGTGCAGAACAACATAAATAATAATGCTAAGTGAGACCTGTGATTAGATTTATTAATCATTCAATTCCCAATTTCCATCCTTTGCTGTGACATTCCATGGCACCAGCTCTGCTGTCTGGGAATGTGAGACGGGACAACTCCCACTTCTTGCTAATTGCTTTTTCTACCACTCAAGAGACTACCTAGGACTAAGCACTAGTCCTCTGATGTCATTATGCTAACCCATCATTTGTTTTCACTTACAAGACCTTCTGCCTGCCCTCTCTGCTCCCTATCCTGTCTATGATAGGAGCCATAGACATCCCTGTCAATCATTCCATCAACTGAGTGGCCAAACCTCCCCAATATGTAGGGTGGAATCCGGTAGTAAGGACCTCAGGATGAGTATCCCAAGAGTTGATAAAAGTGTCTAACTTGTTTTGACTTTACTTGCAGACCAAGTACTATTGTTAGTGTTAAACACGATAGGTCTCATCACCATGGCAACGCTCTGAAGTAGATATTTATACCCACTCTATAGATGAGAAGGATCAGGCTTCAGTAGCTAAAATAACTTCTCCAAAATCCCCCAGCTAGCAAATAGCAAAACAAGAATGCAATCCCAGGTCAGTCTGATTCTTTGGTCCACATTCCTCTTCAAATACAATTCTGTGCCTTCTGCAAAGATGAGAGGGAATCTACAAAAACCCCAAGTGGATGGCTTTGGAAATCTCCAAGTAGGCACAGGATTAAAAAAAAGAAGAACAGAAAAAGAAGAGAAAGAGAAAAGAAGGGAAGCCCTATCTAGGATCACACCTGTGGCTATTCCCAGTAGACGCTCTGGCTGTCACCTTCCTCTAGTGGGGCTATGAGACTAGACAACAAAGACCTGGAGAAGGTCAAAGACGGATGCTAACAACCTGTCCAGCAGCCATGAGCAGGTGTCCTAGCCAAACTTGGGATGAATGGTACTACTGATGAATTACATACCACGAACACACTGCATTTCATTTCATAAGTAATTAGCTGTGTGGCACCGAGTAGACATCACCCAGCCATTTGTTTCATTTCTTTACATTATCTCTTCCCCTTCGGGCTTGCTTCAGAATCAAGCTGCAGGTACAAATGACTAATGAACTAATGACAACACTAATAACAGCCTGGCTAATAATCATACTGCTAATAGTGACAATGCTAATTAAGAAAGTGCTAACAGCAACAGCATCTGCTGGTGTGACTATTCATTCTCTGAAGGCAACAATGGAGCTGGTCAGGTAGGATAGAGCCAGGGGAGAGTAACAGCAGTAAAGACAGGCATCAGCTCATTCTTTTGGCACTAACTACCTATGTAGAAGAACTTGGGAACACTATAGTGTGGACCCATTAACTTTAACACAATGGGTCATGGAGAAAGTACAAAATATTTAGCCTAGTGAGTGAGCCAGACCTCAGTCATCATGAGCAAATCCAGGACCCTCTTATCAGAGCTAGCCTGTCCACCAGGGAGCCCTGGAGCTGATGCTTGATAAGATCAAAGTGTCCTTCTGCCTGTTGCTTGGAAGGAACAAACACAGCAGGCAGAGAGGGCAGATCAATTGGCATGTAAATGGGGACAGTTATAACAGGCCATGGAGAATAGCAGTGAATTTGATGGGAACTCTTGAGTATACATTTGAGAGATGGACATCATGCCATGCTCAGCAGCTTCTGAGAGACACAGAGGCCTGACACACTTGAGAGAGGAGCTCACCAGGATTAGACTTTATACCAATCAGACACTTTCAACAGGGCACAGTATAGACCACACTGGGGTTCCTGATAAGGTGAAGTGGATTTCAGCTCCTTCAATATTTTAAGTAGAGTTACATCTAGAATAGTAGAAATAGGGTTTTTCTAGAAGATACTGAGTCTTGGGTGTTTTGGCAGAGAGCTGAAGATCTCATTTCTTTTTTTTTATGCACAAAACCATCTTAATGAAACCCATTATCATGTACAATGTAGTAATAGAAAACTTTTAAAACATTTTACAATTTTAGATTTTACCTTTAAGCTAATGGCTCCTTTTTTTAATATTTTCTTTATTTACATGTAAATTTCTCCTTTCCCAGTTTCCCCTCCAAAAACAAACAAACAAACAAACAAGAACAACAAGAACAAACCCCTGTTGCCTCCCCCCTCCCCATGCCTGCCACCCCACCCTCTCCCACTTATTGACCCTGACAACAATATAAACTAACTAGTACCCTCAGAACTCCCAGGGACCCAACCACCAACTGAGGATCTCATTTCTAATGAATATTTCTCTGAGGAAAATAGGCTCTGAGAGCCACAGGGAAGCTGCAATGCCCCATGAACCTTTAGGTTCTAACCTTGGTTGCCCAATAGTCTCACATTCTGGTGACTTCTGAACAAATCCCTGAGACTATTAGAGAGATAACAACATTGAAAAAGGACAGTGGCCCTGCCAGGATGGCCTCTGGCATTGGAACAGTCTCCTTAGGTTGACTCAGGACTTCAAGGCCCCTCTAGACTACAAAAGCTCTAGCCTGCAGGAAGAAAGGTGGTGTCCTGAACTGTCACAACGATGAGTTAAGTAGAAAAAAATTTGCCTTTTTTCTTCCCTGCCTTTCTCATTTATCTCATTTCCTCTGAGGCACCACACATTCTAGAGCAGATCAGTAGCTCTCAAAAGGAGATGTGTGTGTGTGTGTGTGTGTGTGTGTGTGTGTGTGTACACTTTCAGGCTCACAGTTAACATTGTTAGGCTTGCTAAATCCCTATGTGGAACTGCGGTTCAATAGTCCATCAATCTGGAAACCAAATAACAGTGGCTTCAGGATAGAGACCTCCAGTCACACTGCCCGACGCTCCACTGTGGGTGTATTCCAACATGATAGTCCCTGCCTCGGCTCCATACTTCTATCTTCTCCACAGCATGCACAACCATCACAGAGGAGTCATCAGTCCTACCTGCCCTGCAAAGAGCCCACAGACGCCAATGATGCACAGGATGTTGAACACAGCAGAGCCCACGATGGTGCCAACTCCCACATCACCCTTTGTGATGAAGACTCCTGAAACACAAACCAACACCAATCTGGCTGTAGTGGTCCAGCTGCATTCCAAGGACATCTGAAGGACATTTCCTAGTTCTAGACTATGCTCAGGATCCAGAGGAAATAGGCAAGCTTTGGAGGGAGATTTTTTTTAAACCCAGAGGTTAGACTTTCCCTTAGCACTGTCCCTGGGTCTAGGAAAAGCTCACCCACAGTTAAAGCAATGAATGGCCACAGCGGAGTAGAAGGCTCTGCTTGGGGTCTAGGAACTTAGTATTTTATAAGTGGGAGACAACCCAAATTTGAGGACCTTCTTCCCCAGAACTCCTTTCTCTCATATAGGTAAGGGTTGAGACATCCTCCTATCATCACCTACCTATGACCGATGTGAACAACTCTGGGGCGGAGCTGCCTGCTGCCATAAATGTGGCTCCTGCCACATCTTCACTGAGGTGGAGGCGCTGTATGGGAACAAAGACAAGACAGGTGAGGTGGGATTTTACTTTGGGATACACATGACAGTGGCTCCTGAGGTCCTAAGCATGGGGATTCAGAAGGACCCAGGGGCTGGGTTCAGTCCCTCACTATCTCTCCACTCAGAGCTTGGCTCCTCCTGCTCCCTGCTCAGCATCCTCACTTGCAAGATCAGCAGGGGACTACATGACTCCATTATCCAATGTCTCTACAGAAAATTTAGGGGTCTGTAACCCAAATCTATCAAGGGGCTGTCAAATTGATAACCAGGAGCATGGAGTATAGCGCTGAGAGCATCCTGGACAGTGGCAGATAGTGATTTTCTTTCTAATGGCAGCTCTGTTCAGCAAACTTGGTGTCTGCAGACACTGATTTTAGAAGAGATGTACGTAGTCTAAGGTTGCATGCAAACACGGCTATTGCAGTGCTTTTGAATAACCTCAAGCTCACCACAGCCAGTTTGCAAGAGGTAAGTAGATCCATGGAGTCACTGTCCTGAAGCACGCTCCAAACCCTTGGCCTTCAAACTCCAGGTGGCACAACAGGAGAGAAGACTTGAGACAGAGTAGAAAATAGTGCAGCCCATTTCCCCCAAATCTTTGGAGACAGTTCCCCATTTCTCAAGTCACCCTGTTTGTTAAACCCGAAGGTGATTTTCAAGAACACAAGATGAATGTACATGAGAAGCTGGTTGGTGTGTTTAGCTTCCCGGAATTCCACCATGGCCCAGAAAGTAAGCTGCCAGCTGTTGGGAAACAGCCAGCTCCCTTCGGGCGTCGGGGCAGAGGCTTCCAGTTTCCACTGCTAGCCTTCTCTCTCTCTTTCTCAGCAGCATCAGTGGCTGCACTTCCAAGCTTGGCCACAAAGGGGCAGTATGGCCTTGGAGGTGCCTCTGGTAGAGGCATGCATGCTCTTTGGGATCCTGGGCTCCTTGTCTCTACACTCACAGTTGAGGTTCACATGGGGTCCCGAGGAGACCCTGAGATGACACCTCAGCACTAAAAAGCCTTGGCTGGTGGGGAAGCCCCAGCACTGGAATCTCAATGGGTAGGGATGGCCAGAAGGCAACTTGAGCCAGGAAAGCAGCCTCTAGGAATGCATTGAGTTGCTGCGCTTCCCTCCCGAGATCTATGGCTGGTATTAATTGTTGCTTATGAAGCTTGGCCTTATGTCTGGCTTCACTCTTGCCTCTATATCTCCTTCCTTCCCTTCCTCCTTTACACCCAATACACTCCAGTCTGGCAGTACCGCACTGGCCTCTTAGTCAGGAGGTTCTCTTGCTTCTGCACTGCTAGCGGCTATGATGAGGGCCAGGGAGAGGTTTCCTAAGCTTCATCCAGAGTGGAGAATAATTCATCACAGCTGCACACCCTGGGCTTCCCATGCACAACAGGTCCTGTCCTTCCCATTTAGATCCAGTGGCTCAGGTGTTCTCTGTTTTTTCCTGAGATTTTTTTTTTTCAATGAACCCTTTCCTTCAGGCATGGCTCCTTTGGTCCATCCCTCCACACAGCCCTGCACTGGTCCCATGGCAGAATCTATCACTTGATTCCTTCTCTTTGCACCAAGTCCCCACTGGGTTCATCCAACTTTCTATGAATGCAGTCAGCCTTTGAGATCAGTGGGTTAGTTATACTCAAATCCAAGCAGTGTTCAAATTTCATATAAAATACTGTAGTGTTTGCTTATAGATACATTTTCCCACATTCTGTCAATCATCTCTAGATTGCTAATAATCCCTAACAATGTAAATACCATGTAAAAAACTACTGTCCAGGGCATACTAATAAGGAAGACCATCTGTATCTGCTCCATACTGATTCAAATTAAAAAAAAAAATTGATCCCTAGGGCATAGTGGTGCATGCCTTTAATCCCAGCACTCAGGTAGAGGCAGGTAGACCTGTGAATTCAAGGCCAGCCTGGTATATAAAGTGAGTTTCAGAACAGCCAGGGCTACATAGAGAGACCCTATCTTGAAAAACCAAACCAAACCAAACCAAACCAACCAACCAACCAACCAACCAACCAACTAAACAAACAAACAAACAAACAAACAAACAAAAAACCCACAAAAAAATCCCAAAACAATCACAACAAAAAGAGTTTGATCAGTTTGATCCAAGGTTGAATGCTTGGCTGTGGAACCTATAAGGAGAAGGTGGAATGTTATGGTTTACTCAGTGGTTTCTAAGCCCATGGATGGCCAGAGCCAGGCTGTGCATTCCCCAGCTTCCTTCTCAGCCTTTGGCAAGCAGCTTGGCTGGGGCAGAGCCTAGCTCTGTGTTTACAGTACTTAGAGTGGGCAGTCACCCTCATCCAAAGCCCAGGAGGACCCACTATTGCTTTTACAACTTTCATATGGCCCTAAGGCCTTCCTACTCTTGACATCTGATATCCTTGTGGAAGGACAAGCTTCTAACCAACCTGAGGCTTGCTACCTCATGACTAGGAATGCCACGTTCCTCCCCCTGCTCAATCTTTGCTTGTTAGCTGTCTCTGAAACATCTCTTTTCTGTCTCTGCTTCAGTCTAGCAGAGTCTGACTTTGTCTATTTACTGTAGACAAAGGACTCTAATACCTTTGTGTGTTCCCTCATGGAACTGCATGGCTGTCTAAAATTTAGTGACTCACCTGGCCTGTTGCTACCATGCTGGGCCATCATATTGATACTCCTTTCTCATTTCTGCTCAACATTTTTCATGGCTTGAACATGACAGCTCCGCCCCACCCCCCCAGATATGACTTATTGAACAATGTGGATTTCTTTCTAGAATCATTTTTCACCAAAGTCTAAACAACACCTTTTGAACAGCTCTGTTTAGCCCAAGTTAGGCTGGGAGCAAGCACTGAACATACACTATCACCTCTCTGCAAAGAGATTAGGGAAAGAAAAGGTGGTATAGAGTCCCAGGCTGGGAAATCCTGCTAGGCTGCAAGGGGGTGGTCCTGTATCATCACCTCCTCCATCCTGTGAGAGAATAAAACGTCAGAGTTGTCCACAGACTCCCAGGAGATACAAACACAGCATCTCTAAGGAGATACAAACTCCATCACCATTTCTACAGGCATGCCATTAGTCCAGGAACTAGGGTGGCTTTAAGCCCACGGAGCTGCGCTCAGAGATAAGCATATGGCACAGCATGATTTCTTGTCAATTATTTTGCTCCTAAAACTGGACTGGGTTGGGAACAGGGAGCATTCTGGGAAGAGAGGCCCTCCATCTGTATCCCTCCTCCCTGGATAGCTGTAGACCCTAGAGATGGAGTCAGTTTTGACAAAAACCTGTTGTAAGTAGTTGCAGAGTTGCAACAGATAAGAAGATGGCCCAGGGGTAAGTGCAGACTGTCCTGGGCTCAAATATTGACTCCATTCCTAAACAGCCATGGCTGCGGGTGGGATACTCAAGGTCTCTGAGCCTTGGTTTCTTGATTCCTAGAGGGAAGCTAACTGTGGTCACCTGGTAGAATCCTACACGTGGTTAAAGAGAGGATAGGCACATTCACCCCACACTAATTTAGCTACACAGCCAGCTTCCTGCACCCTGGGAACCCAGTCAAAACAGTACCTTTATCCCATCAAACATTTTCTTTCCTTCTTACCTTTTTGTAAAATCTCACTCTACTTTCTTCTGTTCTTCCAGCTATTTGTTTGCTTTTTCTCTAGAAGGATGTGTGTGTTCTCAAAAGTTCTATGTGTTTCCTTAATGGAGAGCACAAGTTGATGTCTGTATTTATATTTCTGGGATACAATAAATACCTTTGTTATTAACAATGTTAATAACAACAGAAAAGGCAGAGCAATTTTGCTTTGCGTAAGTGTGAAGTAACAACAGGTGGTAAGTGGGTCCTGTGTGTTCTCTTTAGTCACTGACCCAACTAATCAGGGATGAAAAAACAAAGTGACACTGCATCTTACTAAACACAAACAACCTTTTTCTTCATCATCTCCCTCTGAGGAGTATACTCTGGCAGATATTTACATAACATTGACATTGTACTGGCACCGTCTACGTATGGTTTGAACTTTACAGTCCTCCACTACCTTAAGAAGGGAGTTGACCAGCTGAGGATTTGGAAACAACCTGCCATGGACACTGAAGGATCGCAAGTGCTCCTACTAAGGGCTGAAGGTTTTCTTACCTTTGGCACAAGGTAAGCCTGTTCCCAGGCTGGCTCACTGTGGCACTCCCGTCCCCACTAGAGTACTGTGCATTTCAGGTGCCACCTTACTTCCTTTGATCTACTGTTACTCACTGCAAAGAGGAACACACTTCCATGACCTTTCTAGGGTCAGTGTGCAATGACTGCTTATCTCTTTGTACAAAATGAACAAACATCCAAGGCTTGGAAGAAACTGCTTAGGTTGATCATCTTCCACGTGAGGTTTGCGTCCTCAGCATTCCCTGAGACCTGACTAGATACATAGACTCTGGCCACATCCTCTGTTGGAACCTAGAGAATCAGGTACTGTGGGTAGAGCAAGAAGGGGCCACAAAGCTTGATAGCTACTGGACTTCCTGGAAACTCAGATAATGAGTTAAAAACAGTAGATAAAATAAGCTTGCACATAAGAAAAATAGATATCAGGAAAGTGAAGAGGAATGAGAGCTTCTAGATAGGGTGAGCGTTAAAGAAACCTTTTTAGGTTCATTTATTTGTTTTGTGTGTGTGTGTGTGTGTGTGCACGAACATTTAGTGAAGATGCCAGGGCACACATGTGCAGGTCAGAAGACAGCTTGCTAGAGTCTGTTTTTTCCTTCCACCATGTGAGACCTGAGGGTTAAACTCAGGTCAGCAGGCTTGGCAACCAGTGCTTGATCCATTTTGCTGACCCCTGAATATTTGTTTTTAAGCTTGCGGTTCACCCTGGCATTAGCTATGATAATGGGTACAATGTGCCACAAATACTCTTGGCCCGCTCTCTTGTCCCAGAGCCCACCAGATAGCCACCCAGAGTATAGATAGAGAGCGAGTGTGAGCGAGGCATGTGATAGTAGTAGGTTCTTACCCCAGTAGAGGAAGGAAATGAAGGGAAGAGAGGTTGAAGCAATGACAGAGAAGAAGCAGCAGCAGAACTGGAAAGGGGGAAAGGGGGTGGAGCCCAACCTACAGATGACCCTCCAGGCCTGGGGTGTTGACTGTGGCTTTAACGCACAGGGGACCAGAGTTATTTGAAAAACTATTTGCACCTACAAGGACCACACAGCTTTGGCCTTGCCATTCTTCCCTAAGCAACAGAGTATAACATCTGTCTCCACAGGACTTGTTTCATGGTAGTAAAGTATACAGGAAGATCCACGTGGGTTGGTTGCAAACACTGCACCTTACTCCCTGCACTTTACAAGCTGGAGTGTCCACGGATTATGTTGCTGTGGGACAGTCTGGAAGTATTCCCACGGATACGCAGAGAAGACTGTAGCACTAGCAGTAATGACGGATGTAGTCGGTGATGTGGGTTGAATCCCAGCCATCCACCAGGTTCTGAGGTGTTAAGCAGGCCGACCGAGGCAATACTGTCCTTTCCCAGGCGTTCAGGTACTTAACATCTACAATCCCCCAGGACCTTGGAGATGAGGCTAGCACATGCCCGACCAGAGTCCCCTTCTCAGGCCTCTCTCAGGCACACTGGGAATATGCCTCCACATACCTCACAGATCTTTTCCAAGGATGGGACGAAGAAGTCATCGCACACGATGGCCAGCGCATAGAACATGTACATGGCCTGGAAGAAAGGACAGGAGAAAGAGTTAAGTGTCAGGTAGAGCTAAGGGCAAAGGATTTGATCATCTTTTCCATCAATTAATATCTTCTCTTATCATACATGTAGCTTCTTATTCAGAGTAAGCACAAAGTCTTTGCAATTCCTGAAAGACCTGTAGCCTTGCTTTAGCTTTGCCTTTTACCTCACTACTTACTAATTGTCTCTTGTCCTCCTTCTGAGACACCAGGAAGACCATGGACATCTGCCTCAGGGCCTTTGCACTTGTTTCTTCTACACAGACCTGAAGACTATGTCATCTTTTCAGATATATTCCACCATGCTTTTCAAATGCCAGCCTGACTCCCTGATCACCTTTCCCTCTTCTGTGTTATAGGTTTCCAGTTTCCATCACCAGAAGCTCACGAAGATGTGAACTTCCTCTTGTAATTACTGTTACATCCCCCATCCCATGGCTGGCCAGAAAGTACCAGTAGCTGAGCTTACTTATCACCTGGTTCCTGCAGGATAGCCTGTGCAAAAGTGCCTCCACATTGTGGGTCACCTATCACTAGGGCATCCCTAGAATTTCACTTTCTAGTCAGAGATTGCCCTTTCCCTTATTCAAGGTATGATCTCAAAGAATGATTATTTGTTTGGGCTCCGGTGTTGAGTGACCACTCATCACATATCCCTCAGTTCTTCAGGGAGCCTCAGCACCTTCTCATATTCACAGTACCTTGGGTAGAAGGTGTCCCACCTTTTTTCCAGAATTACATATGGGTTGGCCAATCAGTGTGTAGTATTCCTAGTGGAGATGACTATTGGTTCAGAGGTAGGCATGTAACTTAGGCCCGCTCAATCAGATAAAAGGAAAGAGTTACCAACTTTCTCACCCTCTGTTGTTAGCTGTGGAGAAGTGTGGAATTCTTAGAGTAAAGTTGATTCTAACTTGGAAAGCAGCAGAATCCTCAATGTCATCATGGAGCTGAAAATCATACGGTATTAGAGCCTACCATGCATCTGGACTCCAGAGCATATCAGCAGCACTGCTGAGGCAGTTTGACTTGGAATATTCTAGTATTTGTAGCCTAAAGTGCTTACCAGTACTGGCTCAATCTCCAGCATTCCCACTAGTATATTTATTACTGTCTTCTATTATATTTCCCCACTGATTACTATTCCACAGCATGGGCCTCCAGTCACACAGGGCACAACATTAGACCCAGGCCAGAAACCAGAACATGCCATTTCTTGTCATAAAGTGATCGGTGGGTAGGAGGGCCAGGCAGTGAATAACAGAATATAAATACCTCTTAAGCCTGTAGCTGCCAGAGATAGCAGTCATACCTAGAGAGAGCCTGACATTGGTGTTACCACATTAAGAAGCTGAACCAAGAGGAGCAATAGGTATGTATGCACACCTATACACACATGAGTACACACACATCCCACACCCATACACATTCGCACTCACACACATGCATGCATGCACACATGCACCAACATCATGTGAACACTGATCTTGGATCAATTTGAAACCAAGTGAATGTTCTAATTTCATGAGCAAATGCTCTGCCTTTTGCACTTAGCCTGTTAGCAGAGTTTCTGTTGCTTAGAGCTTTCTTTCCTGAAGCCTTTGCTACAGTCCTAGCTGGAAATGATCTCAGGCTTTTGACTCTTGGCCAGTGCACTAATTCAGCCCCCTGGCTTCCCTTGTATCCACTTTACTTTTTTCCATGTGTATGTGTTTGTTCGTTCTCTCCCACGGGATAGGGAGAATCTCAAGTACAATGTAACACACTATTTTGTAGAAATTTTACACAAAAGCACAAAGATGGAGTGTCCCAAACTGCAGACTATGCTAAATTATCAAAACCTACTAAAATACACCACAGGGGGTGGTTAGATCATCCGTGACTCATCATTCCATGCAATGCTGTCAAGAGAGATTGTGTGGATAGGTATTTAGTGATGAGAAAATGTATCTGCACTACACTATTCTATGAAAACTATTAAAAATTAGTCTCTCTTTTGTTAACTTGTTTAGGTGTGTGTGTGGACTGACCCACACACATAAGAACATTTGCATATGAGTTTGTCATGCTGTCAAAATAGTAGCCATGTGTCCTAACCAGAATGAACCTGCCTATCTTATAATCATAAGCCATATTTTTCTCTTTAACCCTAAATTTGCATTTCATGTGTGATTTATGTTGCTGGTAGGAAATTTTAGAGGTTAATTTTTTTTTTTTTTTTTTTTTTTTTTTTTTTTTTTTTTTTTTTTTTTGCACTTTGCTGACTCGGAAGAGTAGCACCCAGAAAAGGCTCTAAAATAATTTTGTATTGCTTGATATATCCATAACCTATACAAAATCATTTGCCCACAGCAATTTTGAATATGTCAAATAGAAAAATTAATGCTGTATTATACAGCTCTGTGGATCTGCCAGAAATACCTCCCCAAACTGTAATAGACTCAAACCCTCTTGTGTTGTGTGACTTGGCTGATCCAATCACATGCAGGTTTTAACATTATCCTTGAAAGGACATCCAAATTAAGTAATTGAAATATAGAGCAACACATCTGTGGATTAACCAAGATCTAAATAAGCTGTCCATCACTGACATAGTCAGCTCATTGGAGCAGCTGGCACTGCTTGGAAGTTCATGCACTCTCTCAGTAAGAGCACGTTCCTATATTAAGTATTGATCTTATTGCAAGACCAGAACCACTATCCAATACTCTAACACTGAGCTGGGATGAGAAACGAACAGATCTGCCAAGCTCTCGGTGCTTTTGAGGTTGGTGACTATGGAAAACCATACTGATTTCGAGTCATGAGACAATGGGAGGCGAGGTGAGGATATCCATTGTCAATTAGACACCCTATAACAAAGCACATCGGGAGATGCTATGAAGCCTGTGAGATGTGTGGAGGTTCCTTGCCTGCTGTGGGGGCACTTTCTGGCTTCTGTGGATCAGGAGTGAGGAAGAGGCTGCTTCTATGGCTATAATCCTCTGTAAATCTCTCCCATAAGACTCACAGAAAAACAGATTCCCACCAAGAAAATAAAGTGTCCTAAAAGAACAAAGGACCAAAAACAAAGGCTCAAGTTCCAGATAGTACAAGACTCTTACAAGAAGTGGAGCATCTATGGGCTTTCCATACAACTGGCAGGAATTTTCCCAGAAGTCTAAGGCACTTTCTGATTTATTTGTACTATCCTACATTTCCAAAGGATAGAGAATATCATTGAAGGGGAGAATTATAACATTTGCCCCCGTTTGAGATCCTATCCAAGGTCCTTTACAGAACTCTTTCTCTTAGTTCTTCTGGTATTTGTGGGAGGCAAGCAGTCCTTGAGTTCATTTCTCAGACAATGCAGGGAGATATGACAAGCAAATGACGAGGCTTAGATTGAACTTCAGGACCTTCTGCATCCTTCTCTAAGACCGGATCTCTCTACACAGGCCTAGTCTCATTCATGGTGTCTCTGATTTAAAGCTTGCCTTCTGCTTTTCTGCCTCTTCCACCCTTGCAGAGAGAGGAATATGAGTCCCAGTCGTCTAGTCTACTTTCGGGCCACCTGTCAGGGTCACTGACACTCTTTCATGCTCTTTCTCTTACAAGGTTTTCTATAAAATACAAGACAGATCTGGAATCTGAACAAGCCAATGTGAGGTCCAGAGTGGAGATGATGGGTGTGTCTAGAGAAGGGGCAGGTCATCTCTGGAGCTTTAGCTTGAATCTGAAGATCACAGGGTCTTCTCTTCTTTGGAGTTTAGGGAAGCTGTGAGAGTAGGAATCTGCACATTGGCATTGTTTTTTCACAGTCAGGAGTATAAATGGGTTTTGCTCATGAATGTAGACTCCCTTTTCCTGAACGGCAGCCACATCCAGCATGTATTTATATCTGCCATGTTCCAGGCTGGGCTGGCATAGAATGACTTCTGTGACATGGATGTTCCTGTCCCAGCCAGTATCACTGCTAATATCTAGCAGAAGAAATGCTAGTAACATGGGAGGATACCCAGAAAGGCGAAGGGGCACATCGACTCTCAGATGTGACCCTTTTACATTGTGTAAATTCAAGTGACTCTTTTCACTTTATGAAGCCTCAAACAGGGGACTAAACAGTATCCATGCAGGTAGGTGGCTCACCATGTTGTTTTGGGGAACATGTGGGAAAAAATGGGCAAAGGTAGGCACAAAGGGGGAAGGGACACATCTCACAATCCATTTTTACTGTTGCGACAGTGGCCATGCTGTGGGGACATGGACAAACCAGCCTGCTAGAGGAAAAGACACAAGCAATAGCACCCTTCACTCTACTTATTCTTGCCAAGCCTGTCAGAGATCAGGAGACAAAAGATAACTCTCCAGTAGCAACTGGCCAAGCCCAACCCAAGTTTAACAAATCAACTAAACCCAAGGACATTTGAGTCAAGTGATTGTTTTTGTATGTGGCAACTGAGACACAGAAAAGGTAACAAAGATAGTTACAGTGACTGATTACCCAGAAGAGGCAGACTTTCAAACTTGTTGCATGACAAAATGACACAGAAGAATTTCCAAGGGCAGGGAGGACCACAACCATTCCTTTCCACTGATATACACTTCATATACTAAAAAACTATCCTACTCAAAGACCACCAATAAGTGAATTTGTGCTGAGAATGCAACTTCAGTTTTTTTTAAATTTTATTTTATTTTATTGGATATTTTATTTATTTACATTTCAAATGTTATCCCTGTCTTAGTCAGGGTTTTTATTCCTGCACAAACATCATGACCAAGAAGCAAGTTGGGGAGGAAAGGGTTTATTTAGCTTATATCTACATGGCTGTTTATCACTAGAGGAAGTCAGGACTGGAACTCAAGCAGGTCAGGAAGCAGGAGCCGATGCAGAGGCCATGGA
>JADRCD010071134.1:0-21469 GCA_019843815.1 Montemys delectorum | reverse complement strand
TTTTTTTTTTTTTTTTTTTTTGTTTGTTTTTTTGTTTTTTGTTTTTTGTTTTTTATTTTTTATTTTTTGTTTTTTGAGACAAAGTTTCTCTGTATAGCCCTGGAACTCAGTGTGTGGATCAGGCTGGCCTCGAACTCAGAAATCCGCCTACCTCTGCCTCTCAATTGCTGGGATTAAATGCATGTGCCACCACTGTCCGGCTTGCTTACCAGTTTCTAACATAACATTTAAGTGAAATTGAAAAATTCAGCTTGTGTAACATAAGAAATGAGGAAATTATTTTTTCTGTTTCTAAGAAATGCCCCCAGTAACATCTTATTGGTGGTCTCTCAGAGCATGTGTACAAAACCTGTATTTGCCTAAATAGTACTAAGCAATACAAAAATTGTGAATATTCACTGTAGATATCTTTTGTATGAAAAATGAGGCCTTCTTCATTACATCTCATCTTCCCTGGGAAAAAATACAGGATGTGAGAGAAACTAGAGCACATTTGAATGTATATTTGTTGGCCTGTATAATTATATAGAACATATGTATTAATACCTTCTTGAGGGATGTTTTGCTCATTTGACTTTACAACAATGACATCCAAGTATGCTTTCTTCCCTCACTTAAAAATACACCATGGAACCCACTTCTTTCTTTTAAATGATAACATTAAAAGGCATCTGTTTGGAAGCACAATTGACTTGGCCATACTCCTGCTCAAAGCCACACCTTTGATTTCCAATGCTTTTTTGTTGTTGTGGGGAAGAGTCCACAGAGTGGTATCACTGGGGTGAAGTGCAACTAGATAATTAATTTAGAAGAGAATGACACTCCAGACAGCCCATGATAATTCCCATTTCTACCCAAAATATGAGAGCTGGCTTTCCCCAACATTCCATTTGTACAAAACAAATGTAAGCTAACCCTTCCTTCCATTGTTATCAGATATTTCTTGACCAAAGTTGTGAAATACTTTGACTATTGAAAACAGTTGAGGAAAGGAAGGAAGGAAGGAAGAAACAAAGAAAGAAAAGAAAACACTTGAGTAGATAGATTCACCTTCACAACAATAGCCCTGAGATGGAAAATGTTTTGAGTTTATCTATCTCAGCAGTTCCCACCCTTCCTAATGCTGCAATCCTTTAATGCAGTCCCTCATGTTGTGGTGACCCCAACCATAACATTATTTTCATTGCTACATCATAACTGTAATTTTGTTACTGTTATGAATTGTAATATTAAATATGTGATATGCAGGCTATCTGATATTTGACCTACTGGTTGAGAACCAATGATCTATCTGCTTTTTAAAAACAACTTGGTTTAACAATTACCATGATAGCTAGCATTTACCGAGAGTTTCTGCAGCATTTGCTAAGCATTGTCATATTCAAATCTAACAGCTATGGGGAGATAGTCTTCTTGTGGCTTACAAATGACAAAATTTGAATATGGCAAGATTGAGAAACTTTTCTAAATGCCACAACCGGGAGGTGGTACCATAGAACTTAGGTCAGACTGTATATACCTGGGCAACTGGAGGTTGAGGCAATGCCTGACTTTTTCAGAGAAACAGTGATAAGTAAACTTGGGGTACACTCACCTGTAATCTCAAGTACCACATTTTAGGAACCAGCCAACTGGATGTAGTTGGTTGGTCTGTTGGGAAGCCTCAGAGAAAGTCAAGCCTTTCCTAAGGGCAGGAGGCTGTCCACAGGCTCAGGAGGTCATAGTTCCTAGGAAGACACTAGAGGCCAGATATGGTAAAGAGCTTTGGGGTTTTGATTTTGTTTTGCTTTGTTTTATTTTTGTTTTGTTTTGTTTTGTTTTGTTTTGTTTTCAGGTTTATTGCAAAGCTAGAGCCTTTATCTCTTGTCATGAGGAGCTTGAAGTCTTAAGACCTCTACTTCCTCCACTGCCATTTCAATGGCCAGAAGTTTTCTAGCCTATCTCAGCAAAATCAGACCAGCAGAGAGCTTCTGGGGGAAAAGGGGTCTAAGAGCAGCTAATACCTAGGCAGGAGTATGTCTGTTCTTTGCAGCTCCATTTCTGGACCAAGTATAGTATGGAATGAGGATGCATTATTTAGTGTCATTGTAATAGCCGAAGTACTTATGCAAATGATTTTCAGAGGCCATTAATTTCCTCAGCACAAAATTTGAGCCAAATCTTCCTCCAGAGGAAGTGCAAGACACATTATAATTCTATCTCAAGAGATACTTCTAAAGAGTTAATCAGATATAGATTGTTTCATGAAAGAAAAGGAAGCACTGGTATTAATGCTTTGGCTGGAAATTGTTTCACCTTGAAAGGGTAAAGTAGCTATTTTTATTGGGTACCTAGTAAATGGCAGACAATTTGCATATACTCCCTCATTTCATCTTCACCAAAATCCTTGTGAGGTAGGTATCACCACCTTGCCCATTTTACAGATGAGTCAATTGAGGCTTAGAGATGTTAGACAACCTTCTTTTCAAAAATCCATAAGTGGCAGGACCCAGAATTGGAAATTAGTAGCTTCTGATCATTCCTTAGCACCTTGACCTTTCTAACTCTCCCTGCCCCCTGCCTTCAAAGGCTTCTGGAGTCATCTTCTTTTCTCAGTTGAATCTGAACATTATCAAGCAAGAGGACTGTTTGCCTACTTATGTGTTATAGATAGGATTTGAATCTGAGTCTCTGAAAGTTTCCAACAAACCTGGCTATTTGTTCTTGCTGCCTCTGGGCCCTATGGGTCACTGTACAAATTAGACTGACTTACCAGTTGATCAAAGTCAAAAAACAATTCTTTCTGTGGTGAAAGTTGGCAAATAGAATCCAGCAAGTTAGGAGACAGTGGTGGAGAATGGGAAGAAATTCACTCTTCAAGACACAACTTTTAAAACTCCCAGACCTCTCATGTTGCTACATGGAAGATGCTCTGTGAAGTGTTCAAATGAGTTCATCAGAATGAGAATACATATGGGTCCCACTAGCATTTGTTCATGTACAGCAAAAGACTGCATACCCCAAAAACATCACCCTAAATTTCTCTTGTCAGACAGCCTCTAATTCTCCCTGCTACTTCTGCCTGAAATTGGTACATTATTTAGAACAATCAGTGATACTCACTGAATAAATATTACAGTCCTTCAAGGACCACATAGGAGAATATGTTGGTTACTGAGCACCTAGTAAGTGGCAAGTGATTTAAATACATCACAATCCTTACGAAGTGGTTATCATCATTGTGTCTGTTTCACTGATAAGACAAATGAGACAAATCAATTGAGCCTCTCACCTAGAAAATGCAGTTGATCTAGGGCAGTGGTTCTCACCCTTCCTAATGCTGCAATCCTTTAATACAGTCCCTCATGTTGTGGTGACCCGCAACCATAACATTATTTTCATTGCTACTTCACAACTGTAATTTTGCTACTGCTATGAGTTATAATATAAATATCTGTGTTCTTCAGTGGTCTTAGGTGACCCCTGTGAGAAGGTCGTTTGACCCCCAAAGGGGGGTCATGACCCACAGGGTGAGAAAAACTGTTTTGAGGTGAACACTGGATTTCCAAAAACTCCCTGGATATTTTTAATGGCACATAGGATAAGACACTGAAAGTTATTTCCTTCAATTAGTCCAGTAGGTCAGAATCTCATGAGGGAACTGTATGAAATTCATGTCCCTGGGGCTGAAGATTTGGCTTGCTTTCCATGCTCAAGGCTTGGGTTCAATCCCCAGCTTCCTACCACTCCAACACACAAATAAGGATTCATAGTGGAAAATCTAACTTTCACTACCAGAAGAAGCAACATCCTCAGAATACCCATGATAAAATATGACTAAGTAAAGACTAAGAAATTTGCCTTGTTGCCAAAATAATTTGGATTTCTACTAACATTCTCCTTGACTGTTATAGGACTTTACTGTCTGGTCCCCTGACCTTGATTTTTGTTCTCTTCTAACAAATTCTTTATGGTGACAACAGTGTGTTTCAGAGATAGATATTTTTATTCTTGTACTTAAAACCACTGAGTGAGACTTTCATTTCCAGAAAGATAGAGTAAGCTGAGAACAGCTGTGGCCCTTGGCGTCAAAACAATTAGAAGAGGGTGCAAAGTGGAGAGCCATGGGCTCACTGGCTCACATCTGCGGGATCAACATGGACAGAAGATCTCAGACATTTTTAAAAATGAATATTTCATATTTGGAGTTGCAGAAGCTAGCATATCTAAAGTAAAAAGCCAGCTTTCTTCGACCTAAGGACCTGGAAAGCAGCCACTAAGCAAGGCATCATGGCGAGCAAACATGGTGGCATGCAGGCAGACATGGTGCTGGAGAGGTAACTGAGAGGTCAACATCTGGATCATCATGCCGCTGAAAGGGAATGCCATAAGGACCATGGCCTGAACATCTGAGACATCAAAGTCTACCCCTAGTGACAAACTTCCTCCAACAAGGCCACATCTACTCTAATAAGGCCAGGCTTCCTAATAGTGTCATTCCTTATGGGCATATTGGGGCCATTTTTATTCAAACCACCACATTCTATTCCCTGGCCCCCATAGGCTTGTAGCCATATCATAATGCAAAATTCGTATGGTCCCCATAATCCATAACAATCTCAAAACTGTTTAAAAGTCCAAAGTCTCTTCTGAGACTCATGCAATCTCTTAACTATAAGCCCTGTAAAATCAAAATCAAAATGTAAATCACATACTTCTAACATACAATGGCACAAAATACACATCACCACCCCAAAAAGGAGGAAAAAGAGCATAGTGAGGAGACACTGGACCAAAGCAAGAGCAAACCCCAGCTAAGCGAACTCCAAACTCTGCATTTCCATATCTGACATCAAGCACTCTTCAGATCTCCAACTGTTTCCAGCTTTGTTGACTGCAGCACACTTCTCTTTCTTGGGCTGGCTCCACTCCCTGTTAGCAGTTTCCTTGGCAGGCATCCCACAGCTCTAACATCTCCAACATTTTGGGGTCTTTAAGAAGATCAAGGCTTCACCTTCACAGCTTTACATGATGACTTCTCTAGGCCTCCATGCAGATATACACCTGACACATGCCTGGCCTTAGTAGCTTTCCTTAGTCTTGGAGAGAGATTCTATAACACCTTTCTCCTCTCCTAGACTAAAGTCAGAGCCATGTAACCAAACCTGCCCAAGTTCTTCTGCTTTCTGGGATTGGAACATGGCCCCATTATCCAATCACATCTACAATAGCTTTCTGGTTCTGATGGTTTCCTTCACTGCCTAAGCTTGACTGACCTAGAACTCACTCTGTAGACCAGGCTGGCCTTGAACTCAGAGATCCACCTGCCTCTGCCTCCCAAGTGCTGGGATTAAAGTTGTGTACCATCACGCCTGACCCTAAGCTTTTCTTTAATTCATTTTCGAAAACTGGAAGCTTAAGTAGCATCTTGCCCTGAGGTCAGCACTCTCATTATTCTGTTTGGTATCAGGCTTGATTCCATTACACTTCTTTGTATTCTTTTTCTTTTCAAACTGTACATTTTGTATTTTTCCCCATTCAGCCTGCTCCTTTCTATTATAGAGCTACATAACCATGACTATTAACACCAAGTAACACAGTAATACTAGCATGTCTGGAAATCTCCTCAGCCAAAGCTGTTAATTCATAACTCTTCAATTTAGTCTCAGGCAGAATTTTTAGACTTGGGAAAAAAAGCAGGCACATTTTTCATCAAAATATAGTAAGGATGGTTTCTAGACTACAAACAAAATTTATTTATTTATTTATTTATTTATTTATTTTTGGTTTTTCCAACCAGGATTTTTCTGGATCGCCCTGGCTATTCCAGAACTCACTCTGTAGCCCAGGCTGGCCTCAAACTCAGAAATCCACCTGCCTCTGCCTCCCAAGTGCTGAGATTAAAGGCGTGCGCTACCACTTCCCAGCTCAAACAAATATTCTTCTCCTCTAAAACCTCTTGAGCCAGGCCATGGGCATTTCAAATCACCCTCAGCACTGTTTTCCATGTTTCCTTTGAGTACGGCTTGATAAGCTACACTTAAGACATTCATGTGCTTTTCTAATCCACAACTCCAAAGTCAATATTCCTCCCAACAAAGGCATAGTCAGGCCTATCACAGCAATACCTCAGCCCCTGGTTCCAACTTCTGTCTTAAGAGTGTCTATTGTGAATAGATGCCATGACCAAGGCAACTCTCATAAAGGAAAACATTCAGTTGGGGCTGGCGTACAGTTCAGAGGTTTAGTCCATTTTCATCATTGTAGCATTTATGGTGGCATGAAGGCTGACATGGTGCTGGAAAGATAACTGAGAGGTTCACATCAAGAAGGTAGCAAGAAGAGACTGTCACACTGAGCTTGTGGCTTGAGCATGACACCCCAAAGCCCACCCTCAGTGATATACTTCTTCCAACCAGGCCACTTCTATTCCAACAAGGGCATACCTTCTAATAGTGCCACTTGCTATGGGTCTATGGGGACCATTTTTATTCAAGCAACCACATCATGACAACTAGACAGTGGGCAGCAATGCCATCTCTTTGGCCATGAGGTCTGGTTGATGGTACTGCTTCTCAACCTATCTACATACATTGTCTTCTGGAAACCCTAGATATCATCACCCATGCTTTCTACAGCCTAGGCCAATTTCTTAGGCATCTGTGTGACAGGGTCTGCAGCACTAATGAACAGGCTCAGCTCAACCTACAAGTTAAAACATAACATAGGCAAACTAGCCTACATCTTCAGTTACTATGTTAATGACATAGAACATCAGCTTGCTTTTGAGAAGATAACACAAATGCCACAAGGAATAGGTTTTGCTAGTCTAGAGAGTAGGCCAGAACCAGAGTGAAAACAGTACTTTGATGGTAAAATATAGTCTGGAGATATGAAAAATTTGACATCTACCATCCCTGAGAAGGTCAGTACCTATAGCTAATGACAAGTAGTAGCTCCTAAAAGAGCGACCCAACTGAGAATTAGTCTGTCCCAGGGATGAACTCCGTAATCACTTACTCAAATACCAAGTGTTCAGCTCTGAAATTATATACATACAAGCAACACTAAATGGACTTAGAAGCTTGTATCTCTATATTTAGTCATATGTATAATATATATAACAATAATTTTTAAAAAAAAGTCATGGATTTGAGAGGGACTGGAGAGTGGGGGGAATGACAATGGTTAGAAGAATGAGAGGTTGCAGTGTGGATGAATATTAATATTTCAATTAAAAGTAAAATTTAAAGCTAGTTATAAAGGAACAAAATGTAACCCAAGTGAAAAAAAAATTTAAAAATGCTCCCAAAGATATATGACAAATGAGATACAACACACACACACACACACAAACGCACATACACACACACACACACACACACACACACACACATATTATAGACAAAGAATGAGTTTCTCCAATAATAGAAAGAGCATCTAGAAGTCAAGCAAAGACTAATGCAAAAAATTTGGGCATTGGACACTTATACATGGTACCTAGAAAAATAAATGTATTTGGGTATGTAAAAATATGACCAGTTTTTTTAATGCCATCAAACATATATTGCAGTTATTTTTTTTTTTGCATCATTGAATAGACATTAGTTTAGTTTCTGGCAAACACTTGGTTGGTGAGGCTGTAAGGAAAGACGGTTGGAGGTACATGGACATGTTTATGGAGGATAATTTGACAATCTTAAACACATTTTCAAATATATTGATTCTTCAACCTAGTAATTCCACTTCTGGACATGTATACTAAAGGTCTATTTGTGGATATCTGAAACACTGCATGAATATTACTAGTTGGCATTACTTATTCTAATAGTTGAGCTTGATTTCAGAGACTTGCACATAAAACTGGGCAAACTGCTTTATCATTGAGTACACCACTAACCCTTGTAAAAGATTATTGATCACAATCTGGTTTGTAATAAGAGATTGAAAACTATGTACTCCTAATACAATGATTGGATAAAAAACCATTATATCACTTAAGGACAGTGTTTGCACTTATGTGGGAAAAAAGGAAGGTACAGACTTCTGGGTACAACGGCTGACTTAGAAGCTGCCTCTGTGACCTAGTAAATGTCATGTGTAAAAATAAGAAAAAAGACTCTTGAAAAAAAAAATGGGCATCAGAAATTCCCAATGGTATGGAATACTGGAACAGTACAGAGCTTTAGACAGGTGATACAAAAAAAAAAAAAGGCGTTATCCAAGAAAAAAACAACGCCATGTGTGCAGTGCAGGTGGGTGGGGTGGGGTAGGGGTGGGAAGCAGAAGATCCTTCCAGAAGATGAGCCAGACAGTCCTGGTGAAAACACACCAGGGGCCTCACCTTTATAACACGCTCACAACCTTCACAAAACCAGTTGCAGTTTTAGTGAGACCCTGATCCCTCTGAGAGATGTGTCCCTGGAAAGAGAAATCATATTTTGTTACTTCCTATGGCCCAGACATGAGAAGCTGAACACATCTTGAGATATTTATTGTTTGAAATTAAGCTGTTCTGGGGTCTAAAAATGAGACCCAATCTGGAAATGTATAACATGAATTTAATTTACCACAGCTTTCTTTTAAGAGACAGCCCTGTGAAGCAGTTGTGAAAAGCTTGGGGGGGGGTGTGGAGGACACAGAGGGAAAATATTGATGAGTTGAAAAGTACAGGTTCAGATCAGAGAAACTAGTAGGTAAAGGCAAACCCACCCTTAGGTGGCTGGAAGCAAATCACATTAATTAGGATTAAGCCTGGAATTTAATAGCACCGAGCAGCAGGTAGATAAACCTCTGGAGCCACCTACCTGCCACTCACTGCTGTACACGCTTCAGCATCCTACCTGTTATCCACATCTGTATCCCTCTAGTTAGATGATTAGTACTGAGGAGGTCTTGAAAGTACCTATGCAGAGCGCACTGCTGTGGTTGTCTCCCATACTCCTAAAGTATGTCAGGGATACCTCTAGCTAAAACTCTTGCGCTCTGACGCTTTCTTTTTATTACACTTCTAACAGTGTTTCTCCTTTATTGTAGTTTATTAATAGTTTTTTTTAAGATTTATTTATTATTATTATAAATGAGTACACTGTAGCTGTCTTCAGACACACCAGAAGAGGGTGTCAGATTTCATTATGGGTGGTTGTGAGCCACCATGTGGTTGCTGGGATTTGAACTTACAACCTTCAGAAGAGCAGTCGGTGCTCTTACCCGCTGAGCCATCTCACCAGCCCCAATAGTTTTATTATTATTATTTTTATTTCCCTTCATGAATTCTTCCAATTTTGTCTCTATGTTTTTGTTAGTGAGCAATCATTTTTCTTTCCTTTATTATTTTTCTTCTTTTTGTCCCTCTTTTTCCTCTCTCTTTCTTTTGAAGTTGTTTTATACAGGGTTTTGTTTGTCCCATTGGCTTTTAAAATAAATCCATTTTAATTTTTAATTCTACTTCTTGTATTTATTTCATATTTTCAAACTTTCTCAATAGTAAATCTTTTTTGTCCTTTAAAAAAAATATCTTGATGGATCTTGCCACCCATCCTACTGACCTAAGTGTGATTCCCAAAACCCATATGTTTTGATTCCCAAAAACAAACAGTTGTAGGCATTCTTGTTTGACTTTTCTTAGGACTTATTATTAAGACTGATACTTACAAAAAGAATAAACTCAAAAATCAATGGGGAGAATAAAGAATCCACACACGCTCAGGCAAACTAGTTTTCAAATAATGAAATATTAATAGTAACAAAATATAAAATCAAATGTTCTCAGATGTATAGTAAACTGAGAAATTACTTAGTTCCCATATAATGAACGACCAGTTTGCCTGTTAACCTCCCTCTGGACCAATACATTATTTAATTGAAGCCCATGCTTAATTCAGATTTCTCTCTAAATATTCTCTTCTACAATAGCACAGGTTAGGGCTAGGGTTAGCACAATATATTTATTATAATTAATGATCAATAACATTATTATTAATTGAAGCCTGTGCTTAATTCATATTTCTCTCTAAATGTTCTCTTCTAAAATAGCATAGGTTCCACATTATATTCAGTTACTGTTTCTCCTTAGGGTCTTCTTAATAATGAGAATTTCTCACATTCCTTGTTTTTATTGGCCTTGGTGGGTTTGAGAAACACTGCTCAGTCCTTTCCCTCGGTTCTGAATTATCTGATTTTTTTTTTTTTTTTTTTTTAATGATTAGACTGTAGCTATGGGCTTCTGGTAAGAAACCCTCAGCTGCTCAGAGCACTCCAACTAGAACTGTAGTGAGTTCTCCTGCTTTCTAGATGGCTTTAACACATCCTGGTCATTGAATATATTATTAGAATCTTTTCTTTCCCTCCCCCCATGTCTCCTTTTCACCCTTCTTTCTTTCCATACTTCATTCTTCCTTGTCTCTTCCTTTCTCCTGCCTCTCTCCTCCCTAAATCTTCCCTCCCTGTTAGCATTTAGTCTAGGCTCCACCCCAGTTACCTGGCAATATGCAGGTGTGCCTGACTCTCTTTAAAGGGGCTTCTTAGCCCCTCCGCCTCTCTCTTGCTCTAGCTTGCTCGCTCTCCTCCTCCTCTCTTCTCCTCTTGCTCTTATTCCCTTACCCTCTTCCCCCTCTCTCCCCATTCCCCTCCCCCCTCCATCTGCTCATGACCAACCTCTTCTCTCCCTCTTCCTCCCCCTTCCCTCTCCCTCTTCCTCTTCTTCTCCCTCTCCCCTCCCCCCTCTCTCTGTCTCTCTCTGTCTCTCTCTGTCTCTCTGTCTCTCTGCCTCTGTCTCTCTGTCTCTCTCTCTCTCTCCCTCCCTCCCTCCTCAACTCCCCTCCCCATTCCCTAAATAATATACTATACTTCCCTGTGGCTGGTCCCTCGGGGGAAGGGATACCTCAACTTCGGCCTGCAGAGGCACCCCTTTCCCCCACACCATACCATGCCTCTACCAAACATATCTCTGGCCTCCTTATCTTTTTATAAAACACAATATTCCCCTCCTACCTTACCTACCATTTCTCCTTCCATTCCCCTCCCTAAACTCTCAGCCCTTCCCTCACCCCTTTTCCTTCCAATCTCTCCTTTACTCTTCTCTTTTCTTTTCTGTCTTCCTAGCCTCCCCCTCCTCCCTTTCTAACCTTTCCCTCCTCCCCCACCTCTTCTTATCCCTACTTCCCTCCCTAACTTCCCCTCCTCCCTTTGGCCTCCCTTCACTCCCCCTCCTTCCTTTCCCTTTCCTAACCTCCCCTCTTCTTTCCCTCTCTAGCCTTCCTGTCCTCCTTCCTCCATATCCTTTCTGAACTTCTTTTTCTTCCCTCCCTCCTCCTGCCCTAGTTTTTCCTTAGTTTGGGGAACTATCAAATATTCTATGCTGAATATTTGTGTTCGGTCCCAGAATGAAGTATCTTTAAGGAACATTGGCTTCTTTTTTGGAAAATGATAGTAAATTCATTCCAAGGTCTGCATGAACCTGTGTTCATTGCTTCAGAGTCTCATTGCTCCCAGGTCTTCTCAGATGATTAAAGCAAAAAAAAAAAAATGTATGTGCTTGTACTAAAATTAGTATAAACAGATATCTATAAATATTTCTATATGAAGTTTGCCACTTCCTGCTTTGAGTTTTCAGTGGCAAAATCAAATTGCTTGAATCTCACCCTTGTAGTCACCCTGCTCTAAGCTCTGGGCCCTTGTTTACCCTGTGACCTGCCTTGCTTCCTCCAGTCAGTTTTCTTTGTCATCTGCACTCAAATGTGATCTTCATCTGATTCCATGGCGTGTCTATTCTTTTACTTCTTCACTGCTGCAATATTTGGAAGATAACTTATCATCAATAGAGTACGAATTACTTATAGAAAGGATTTGGTTTTATCAGCACTTGGCTCAAGTTGTACATATTCACCATCTTTTATATAGGAAACTTAGGGACTAAATGTCTTCAAGGAATTGAATTTATTCCAGTCATTACTGGATTTAAGTAACTGAGCTCAAGAGGTCTATTAGTATTGCTTAACTGGTACTTAATTGGCCAGTTCTGTCAATATGAACAGAGGCAAGATGAACTTAAATTAGTCTCAAAAAGGGAAGAATCTGGAGGTAGGAACCATGGAGGTATGCTGCTTCCTGGCTTGCTCAGTTAGCTTTTTGATAGAGCCCAGATGAGTGTTCCTAGAGCAGTGACCCCTACAATAGGTAGGACACTGGAACATGAAATCATGTCATCTATAGGAAAATGAATATGTTTTCATGTCTTCTCTTACATGCAGAATACAATTGTAGAAATACACATAACAGTAAAATATAACATTTGGGAAGGCGATGAATGTTACAAATTAACAAAGGAAATAAATGAAATGGCTACTAGGGACTTGAACTCAATCAAAGTGTATTATATCTATAAAAACATAATGAAACACATTATTTTATATAATTAATATATAATAAACAAGAAAATAATCTCTGTGGACAATATTTTGCTGCTGCTTGTTGGGAAGAGCACATTCGTCCTAGTAGGACACTTACCCGACCCAGACTTGTTAAGAAACAACCTAATTAGTCTTGGTTTATAGCCTCCAAACTTCATTATTGTGGACCTTGAAAGTTATGGTATTAATTCTTTGTAAATTTATTTAATGATACTTTATGTGTATTTACATGTTTGTGTGACTCTATACCACATGTGTGCCAGGTGCCTTAGGAAATCCTAAAGAGGGCGTTAGGTCCCCTGGAACTGGAGTTACAGATGATTGTGAGTTGCCATGTGTGTTCTTGGAATCTCTTCAGCCAATGGCAGTGACTCTAAAAAGATGCTTTGATTCCCTTGGTGCCCTGTGGTTGGTTTTACCATAGGGTAAAGTACAATAGAACAGTACTATGACATGAGCAAACTAGAAGTTATTTTTGTTTGGACATGAGATAGGACATATTGGGAGAGAATCATTGTCATGCCCTACCTGTTAGAACCTAATCCCATCTGGGTTCCAGAAATCTTGACCTTGGTTGGCATTGCTATCACCCCAAACCCATGCAGAAATACCAAAATCCCCTTTATTACACTAGGACAAAGCATTGAGGAAATTCATCTTCATTTCCCCATCCTCCTCTAGACTTTATCCCTTAATGGCAACAGATAGCTCTGTTGATCTGCCCCCCACCACCAACTTTAAAAGGAGCCACCTTTCTCCCTTTAATCCATATAGTGTTTTCCTTTCTTCCCTATGTATGATAGAAACATATACACATCATTTTCACATCTGGAATGTTTTGTTTCAATTGCCAGATGGCAATTGTTGGCTTGTAGATTGTTGGCTTGTTGGCTCTAGATGTGATTTCTGGGTCTTCTGTTACCTCCACATTTACTTTGGAAGCTGCTGTAACAGTCTAAGTTTCTAAACCAGGCTTTACATTTTCTGGATCCACAAGATGTTACATGGAATGGTTTTATATTCCAATGTTTTCTGCTCCAACTGTGATGGGTTTTATTCTTTGCATTATTTGTCTTGTGGGAACATAAGAATATTGTTGATCTTATTATTCTCTAATAGGTTCTTGGGAAGGCATTGGGCAATTGAGAGGATTTTCTTTTCTTTTCTTTTCTCTTCTCTTCTCTTCTCTTCTCTTCTCTTCTCTTCTCTTCTTTTCTTTTCTTTCCTTTTCTTTTCTTTTCTACTTTCATCAGTTTGTCGTGTAAGCATTAAGAACAACAGGGTTGCCAGGTCGTGGTGGCACACACCTTTAGTCCCAGCACTTGGGAGGCAGAGGCAGGTGGATTTCTGAGTTCGAGGCCAGCCTGGTCTACAGAGTGAGTTCCAGGACAGCCTAAGGCTACACAGAGAAACCCTGTCACAAAAACATAAAACAAAACAAACAAACAAAAAAAGAACAACAGGGTTAGTGGGAAGGACAATGGTTTGGGAATGACAAAAAGATTGTATAGGAAAGGGGTACTTCTGCACTGGAGTAGGATTCATGCTTGGAAAAGGTAGCCCAGGATTGTGGATAGAGACAACTGACCTTGCTATTCTTCCTGATCTTTAGGTGACTGGAGTACTTCATTTCTCTTTTTCCATTGGTACATGGGCCTGGCTGTTCAGATGTTTTGACTGGCTATTGGTTGTTGGCATTGTCTTTTCACAGTTTTAATCCTGCCAGGGGCCTTCTCCAGTAACCTGTTGTCTGCAAGTTGGACCCCCATGGCTAGTGAAAGAAGCCACCATCCAATATTGAGCTATAAGTATAGCAGAATATCATTAGGAGGCATTTTGTTGATACCTTTTTTTTCTAGACTAGTAGTGTTTGGTTCAGTTTCTACCATCTTTACCCGGATCTGCTCTTTTGGATGTACCAAAAATTCTTCTCAAGTAATATGACTTTAAAAACTCCTTCTCCTAATCATGAATAATTTTTTATAGAAAATGTGATTGTGTCATTTCTCTGCAAATAGCTTCCTATTTTATGCTTAAGTATGGCTCATAAACTAAGAAAGTTTCATTTCATTATGTTTTGCATTTTTATGTGATTAAAAAATCCCTATGACAATATTTTATGAGGTAATAATTACATGAAATTGAAATTTTACTATCAATAAATACATTAGAGACTAGATTTTCATTTTTGAAGATTTACATTTAATTATGTGAGATGGTAGGGGAGTATGGACACATGAGTGTACCAGGACATCCCAGAGGCACTGGATCCCTCTGGATCTAGAGTTATGTCACTGAGATTACATGTGATTATATTTGGGTCTTCACTTTTGTTCCATTGGTTCATATGTCTGCTTTTTTTGAAAATATATATTTTCTTATCACAATGGCCCTATAATATATCTTAAGATCTGAAATGGTAATGCCACCACCACCACCACCACCACCACCTCCACCACCACCACCACCACCACCACCACCACCACCACCACCACCACCACCACCACCACCACCACCACCACCACCACCACCACCATCATCATTATTATCATTTTGGCTCAGGACTGGTTTGGCTACATAGAGTGTTTTGTGGTTCCATATGAATTGAGGATAGTCTTTTTCCTGTTACTATGATGAATGAGATGGGGATTTGGGCTGAGATTGCATCACATCTATATAGGGCTTTTAGTGAAATAACCATTTTCACAATATTAATTCTAGTAACTCTTGAGCATAGGATCTCTTTTCATTTCCTAGTGTTTTTTTTTTTTTCTCTTTTTCTTTAGAGGTTTAAAGTTGTTTATCCTAGAGGCCTTGGTTCAGTTTATTCCTAGTTATTTTATTTTCTTGGAAACTGTTATGAATAGGCATGTGTTTATGGTCTCCTTTCTTTGATGTATGCTATTGGTTCACAGAAAGGTTATTGATCTGAGCTAAGCGATTCTTAATCCTGCTACATTGCTGAATTTTCTTATCATTTCTAAAGAGTTTTCTGGTAGAATTTCTAGAATTTCTATAGTATCATGTCATCTGCAAATGGGGATAGTTCCCAATTTGTGACTCTTTAATTTTGTTCTCTTACCTTATTGTTCAAGCTTGTATTTTAAATAAAACATTAAAAATGAATGGGAATAGTGAATATCCCTGTTTCATTCCTGACTATTGGATTATTTCAAACTTTTCTCCATTTAAGATGATGTGGCTGCAGGTTTCTTGTGTGTAGCTATTATGTTGAGAAATGTTCCCTCTAGCCCTACATTTTCTAGGACTTTTATTATGAAGGCACATTGGATATTGTCAAAGGCGTTTTCTGTATCTATTGAGGTGATGATGACATGATTTTGTATTTAAGTCCATTTCCATAGTTTATTACATTTATCGATTTGCATATATTAAACCATCCCCACATTTCAGAAACTAAACCACCTTGGTCTGTCTTCTGCTTGCAAATATGTTGTTGAATATTTTGGAGTCTGTCCCCTTCATGGACCCTGCCCTGCTGTTTTCTTTCGTGTGGTGGTTGTGTCTTTACCTGGTTTGGGTATTGCACTGATAGCGTCTTCATAGGAGTTTGGGTGTATTCCTTCTTTCTCTCTCTCTTAATAATTTTAGAATGATTGGTTGTATTCATATTTGAATATTTAGAAGAACTCTTCTGTGAATCCATCTAGCCTGGAATCTTTTTTAAACCTGGAATGTTTTGTTTGGTTTTTTTTATTAAAATCTGAGATATGTTTCTTGTAGACTACAAATAGACGTTTTTTTTCTCAATCTGTTCACTCAAATCTTTTGATTTGAGAATAGAAGCCATTGATATTTGTCTCAGTCAGGGTTTCTATTCCTGCGCAAACATCATGACCAAGAAGCAAGTTGGGGAGGAAAGGGTTTATTCAGCTTACTTCCACATGGCTGTTGATCACCACAGGAAGTCAGGACTGGAACTTAAGCAGGTCAGGAAGCAGGAGCTGATGCAGAGGCCATGGAGGGATGTTCCTTGCTGGCTTGCTTCCCCTGGCTTGCTCAGTCTGCTCTTTTATAGAACCCAAGACTTCCAGCCCAGGGATAGCACTACCCCTTTGATCACTAATTGAGAAAATGCCCCACAGCTGGGTCTCATGGAGGCACTTCCCCAACTGAAGCTCACTTCTCTGTGATAACTCCAGCCTGTGTCAAGTTGACACACAAAACCAGCCAGTACAATATTTAAAGTTATTACTGAAATGTGTGTTAGTTGTAGTCATCATGTTGTTGGGTTTCATGGTGTTATTTGTTTTCTTAGTGGTATTTTGTGTTTTAGATAGTATAGCTTCATATTTCTTTCCACATTCACTCTGCTATCCTCATTCTTTCTTTAGCCCCCCAATAATGCTTCCTGCATTTTCTTTAGGTTTCATATGCTGAATGTAAATTTTTTGCTGTTTGTATTGTGGGAAAGTTTTCCTTCTCCTTCAGTTACACTGTGTAGTTTTACTGGGTGACTGTCATAATCTTTTAGGACTTGAAATACATTTTTCCAGGCTCTTCTGACTTTGAAAGTTTCCACTGAGAAATCAAAGGTTACTATGATTGTTTTCCTTTATATATGGCTTGTGTTTTTTCTCTTGCAGCTTTCATACACTTTCTTTGTTATATACACTTAGTGTTTCAACTATGATATGGTGTAGTGATTTTCTTAGCTGGTCTAGTCTATTCAGTGTTCTGTGTGCTTCCTGAATCTACATAGATAGATTTTTCTCTAGTTTGGGAAAGTTTTCTTCTTTGATCATATTGATGATCATTGTTTTGATATTCTACCTTATCTATGCTTATAATTAAAATATTTAGTTTTTAACATACTGTTCCACATTTCCTGCTTTATTTTACTTATTTATTTTATGTTTCTTGCTTACTTTGTCTACCTTCAGGCTCAGAGGCTAATCAACTCTGTTTTATAATTTCACACTCTTCTCTTTCACCACTGCATCTCCAGTATCAAATACAATACCTGACACACCTAATAAAGGTACACCTTGAACATGGGATGGGCCCTAGCATCAGTAAATAAAGTCTAAATTGTGCATCAAATTTATTTTGAGTACTGCTTTAGGATGGTATCATAGTGGAGAATTGCATCCTTTTCTCAGAAAAATATAGTACTGTTGGCCCTCTCTCTAGTCTTTTTATTTGATCCTCAGATTTCTTGACCTGCATCCATAGTTTGTTAGTCTATATAAACTCCCTTCCTCTCTTTAAACCAAAGAATGCCACAGCAAAGTGAGACGTTCACAGCAGGAGACAGAGCCCATTCACGCCTCTTATCTCACACTCAACCAGGCACATATTAACTGAGCATACTGATGGCAAGATTTGCCCGTACTATTTAAACAATTTTCTCCTGGTGTGTATAGCTGAATTCAAGTAAGTGAACTGTGCCTATGAATGCCAATGTCATGTACAATCAAAAAGTTTCTTTGCATGAATGACTTAATTAATTAATGGTGTTCTCTCTACTTGAACATCTTCCTTTTGTCTCTGCATATCAAAACTCTATACATTTTTCACAGCTGAGCTGATGACCCACTTATCCCCCAGGAGGCTAATTATTTCATTTATTATGTGTCTACTCTGCAGCAGACAATGCAAAACACCTTCTCTGCATTTCTCTTGTCAAGCCACACAGCAATCCTATAAGATAGGAAGACTGGGTATTTCTCCAGTGTTAAGGACGAAAGCATGGAAATTTAGAGAGATTAAGCATATTCCCCATGATAGGTATCTCCTACCTTGTTCAGTACTGTCTCCAATTTAAACCAACAGTATGTGGCATATAACATATGCTCAACAAATAACTGTTGACTAACTAGAAATGCTTTCTGATTCCAAAACTATGTGCTTAGTTCCTATGCCAGAGCTTAACCTGTTCAACTTACATCCCTGAATATGCTTTTCGTACTCTGTCATTTGCATATTGGTACAAGACAATAATATATTATAGGTATTTGTTTAAATTATAAAAATTTTGGCCGGGCGGTGGTGGCGCATGCCTTTAATCCCAGCACTTGGGAAGCAGAGGCAGGCAGATTTCTGAGTTCAAGGCCAGCCTGGTCTACAGAGTGAGTTCCAGGACAGCCAGAGCTACACAGAGAAAACCTGTCTCGAAAAACTAAAAAAAAAAAAAAAAAAAAAAAAAAAAAAAAATTTTTTGGGCATTTCATGTTTCCTCAAAGGATATGTACTCCCGAATAGTTTGATCTGTTTCTTCATTCCTGATTTTCTTCTCTTTTTTTCATATCACCTATAAGATGGAAGGTCCATATGCAGGGCATTTTGTATTACAGGTACTTGCATGCATACCTCCCTTTCTCAGTGTCATTATATGTGTTTGTTTATAAATGTATGATTTATTTCAAAGTCAGCAAAATCTAGGATAGCCAAAACAATCCTAAGGAATCACCATCCCTGACCTCAACATGTGCTACAGAGCAATATGATAAAAACCACATGGTATTGGTACAGAAACAGACACATTTATAAATGGAATCAAATTGAAGACCCAGAAATAAATCCACACATTTGATTTTTGATAAAGAAGCCAAAAGTATACAATGGAAAAAAGAAAAACTCTTCAACAAATAGTGCTGGTCTAACTACATGTCTGTATGTAAAAGAATGCAAAGAGATCCATAGTTATCACTCCGCACTAAACTCAAGTCCAAATGGATCAAGGGCTTCAATATAAAAGCAGATACACTACATCTCATAGAAGAGAACCTGGGAAATACCTTTGAATGCATTGGTACAGAACATAGTTTCCTGAACATAACACTAATGTCTCAGGCTCTGAGACCAACAATTGATAAATGGGACTTCACGAAACTGCAAAGCTTCTGTAAGGCAAAGGACACTGTCACTAGGACAAAACAGCAACCTACAGATCAGATCGGGAAAGGATCTCCATCAACTCTAGAGGGCTAATATCCAAAATTTATAAAGAACCCGAAAAGTTAGACACTCACACCCCAAATAACCCAATTTAAAAATGGGGTACAGAACTAAACAGGGAATTCTCAGAGAAGAGTCTTGAATAGCCCAGAAGCACTTAAAGTAATGTTCAAAGTCCTTAGTTGTCAGGGAAATGCAAATCAAAACAACTCTAAGTTTCCATCTTGTACCTATCAGAATGACTAAGATTAAAAACCCAAGAGATAGCCAGGCAGTGGTAACACATGCCTTTAATCCTAGCACTTGGGAGACAGAGGCAGGGAGATTTCTGAGTTCGAGGCCAGCCTAGTCTACAGAGTGAGTTCCAGGACAGCCAGGGCTACACAGAAAAACCCTGTCTCGAACCCCTCCTCCCCTCAAAAAACTCAAGAGATAGCACATGCTGGTGAGGATGTGGAGCAAGGGAAACACTCCTCCATTGCTGGTGGGAGTGCAAACTTGTGCAACCACTTTGGAAATCAATCTGGCAGTTTCTCAGAAAATCAGGAATAGTTCTACCTCAAAACCCAGCTATACCACTGCTGGGTATATACTCAAAAGATGCTTCAGCATCTCACAGAGACACTTGCTCAACTATGTTCATAGCAGCTTTATTATGATAATAGCCAGAAACTGGAAATAATCCAGATGTCCCTCAACCTATGAATTGATAAAGAAAATAAGTTTCATTTACACAATGAAATACTACTCAGCTATTAAAAACCGAGACATCATGAATTTTGCTGACAAATAGATGGAACTTTTGAATATCATCCTGAGTGTGGTAACCCAGTTCCAAAAGAACATGTATAGTATATATACTTACTTAAAGAGGATATTAGCCATAAACTATAGGTATCATGCTGCACTCCCCAGACCCAGACCCAAAGAAGCTGAACAAGAAGGAAAGCACAAGTGAGGAAGCTGGACTCTCACTTAGAAAGGGGAATAAAATAGTCATAAGAGGCAGATGGAGGGAGGGAACTGGGTGGGAGAGAAGGCAGGGAGGGAAAGGGGGGTCAGAATCAGGTGTGGGAAGGGACAGAAAAGATGGCCAGATGGCCATGAGAATGAATGGAAATCTGCAATTGACAAGGGTGGGGACGTGGGTGGCATGAGACAGAGACCTGGGATAAGGGAGGCACCCAAAAATCAATGGGGGAGACCTTAGCTGTGACTCACAGCATTTGGGATATGGAACCTGAAGAGGTCACCTCCTGTAGCCAGGCAGGAACCCCAGTAGAGCTATAGAGACATCAACTCACCCACAAAACTTTCTACCCAAAATTTATCTTGTCTACATGAAATGCAGGAATGGGTTATGGAAATGAGACTGGGGGAATGGCCAACCAATAACCAGCCGAACTAGAGACCCATTCCATGGGCAAACACCAGTCCCTAACACTATTAATGATCCTGGTATGTTTGTAAACAGGAGCATGGCTGTCCTCTGAGAGGCCCCACCCAGTATCTGACTCAGACAGATGCAGACACCCACAGCTAAATAGTGAATGGAGCTTGGGGAATCTTATGAAAGAATAGGAGGAAGGATTGCAGGCACTGAAGGGATAGGAATTCCACAGGAAGACCAACAGAGTCAACTAACCTGGACCCTTGGGGCTCTCAGAGTCTGAGCCACCAACCAAAGAATATATACAGGCTGGACCTAGGCCTCCCCACACATGCACATAGCAGATGTGCAGCTTGGCCTTCATGTGGGTCCCAAACAACTGCAAGAGTGGCTATCCCAAAAGTGGTTGCCTGTCTCTGGAATGTATTCTTCTAGCTGGGCTACCTTGTCTGGCTTCAGTGGAAGAGGATACCCTTAACCCAGCAGAGACTTGATGTACCAGGGTGGGGGGATACCCAGAGGCTCCCACTCACTCAGAGAAGGGAGGGAGAAGCCCTGTGGGAGGGGGTTACTGTGAGGGGGCAGTGAGTGGGTTGTAAAGTGGAAAATTACAAAAAAGAAAATATTTTTTACTGCTTTTGATGACACAGTTGCAAAATGACAATACTACCCTGGTTCGTTACTCCCTCTAACTCCTCTCACTTCCCTCCACTCCTCAAATTTATGGACTCTTATTCTTTAATTATTATTGTTGTTAAAAATATACATA
>JADRCD010071132.1:0-20536 GCA_019843815.1 Montemys delectorum | reverse complement strand
AGAGAGAGAGAGAGAGAGAGACACAGAGACAGAGACAGAGACAGAGACAGACAGGTAATATAGATGATAAAGTATGTGTGCTTCTGTTGAATATACTTAGTAGACTGACACAAAACAGGATATAGCATTCGAATTCCAAAAAGCAGTAATTTTAATTTTAACAAATCCTCTCAAACATAGTGAAAGCTCTTTTCCATCTCAGGGGTGATACAGGAAATTAAACATAAACTTTGCACAGGCTAGGCATGGTGCACACTGCCAATTAGGTGTGCTGTGCCATGGAGCTCTACTCTTCGAACCATTGGGCAATGTCTTTTTAAGCAATGCAATGCAGACTTAGTAAGGAAAGCCCATTACTGCTTACTTACACAAGCTAAGGTTAAATATAAGTTGGTAAGAAAGACAGTGGGGAATTAACTGAATTAACGAACACTAAAATGGGAGCTAGGAATGTCACTTACTATTCACGAGGTCCTGAGAAGACAATTATAAGTGGGATCAGCATTTTGGGGTAATATAGAAATTTCTTTTTCAAGAGACAAACAGGAACTGTGCAAGCTTCCTCTGAGCTCATTTGCTTAGCAACATTCATTTCTCCCCTCCCTCTCCCTTCTTTCCCTTTCTTCTTTAAGGCAGGATCTCAGTGTGTAGCCCTGGCTGTCCTGGAACTGGCCTGTACAGACCAGGCTGGCCTCAAACTCACAGACATCTGTCTGCCTCTGCCACTCTTTTCCTTTTTAGTGAATCAAGAAAAGCCTTGACTGCATATCCAGTCAGGAAACGTAGGGGCTGAAATGAATAACGCATAGAGAACTGAATGCAGACACTACAATGAACCAAAGACATATGCCTTATGTTTCATAAAAAATAATCTTCTGGCCTTACCATAAAAGATGGTGCGTTAACTATACTTTAACTTATTACCTCAATTGTCAGGATATGCTTCCCACATTAATCCCGACTTCCTTATTCAGCCCTTGTAAGTGACATGTATCATCAAGACATCTAGGGTTAGGGCAGCCTACATACCAAACATAAGACTTTGGTCTCATTAAACAGAATCATATATTTATATAGTTAACTAAGGTGCTATGTTATATCGACATACCTATAAAATGTGTATAAATTTATGAACTAAAACATCTGAGCAACTACAGAAAACCAGTGGTGTTGATTTTCAAAGATTTTGTAACTTGAAGTTAAAATACACAATACTAGGCAACTTGGATCTTACAAGGCAAGATCAGAGGTCAAACGGTTAGAGGAGACAATATAATTCTACACAAATATGGCTTGGCTCTGGTGTTTAATCTAGATAAGGTAATACCTAACTTATTCATTATCACTTTTTAAGACAGCTTTAACAAAAAATTTATTTTCTCAAAGTCTATTATAGCCATGGTTCATAATAGTAATGCTATGTATTGCCTTCCACTATGAAGTTTTCAGTAAATATTTCTCTGGCTCTAAAATGGGATTGTGAAAGAAACAACACTAATAAAAAATTCCAGAAATTCAGGGATGTATTGTGCATCAAGGATGATCTTTAAGAAGCCTTAGGAAGACTTCTAATTCTAAGCATGGCCACAAATGGGAAAGAATCTGGAAATAAGGACATAAAAATAACAACATTTAATAGTGTTTTACCTTCCTCTCGTCTTAAATTCCGTTCAATGTTTGCTACACAAGAAGCACAGGTCATCCCAGAGACCTGTATGTAACACTTGTTCTGAACTGGTGTCATCACATTTTCTGGCTCATTACTTGAGGGCAAAAGAGGTGTTTCCAATGAGGGCTGAGCTATCACCACCAGTGGCTCTTTCATGTCTGCTGGAAAGAGAAAGGTTCTTTTCATTTATTCTCTAGCTGCCACCTTGTTATAAGTCACAGTCCTGCCAACCCATTTCTTTAACATCAGCAAGGTCCTAAAAGCCCTCAACAAACATATTGTTATTACCCATCCCCAACATGGACTTTGAATTTCTTTACTGTCCACCTCAGAGAGCACCAAGAAAATCTGACCCAAGTGAATACAAAAAATTTAGTTATGTCAGATTCTTCTAGCCATTATCTCCAAACCCAACCCCAAGCAGAGAATAACCAGTTACTAGACAGTTCTTCTGCCTGTATTTAACTAGCGTGACCATGCTGACAATTTGCACACTGGCATCAAGGGAGTTTTCCTTTATCTACAGGAGATACTTTTCAGTAGATGCATGAAAAATATCAATAGTGCTGTCACCTATGTGTATATGTATACATATATGTGTGTGTGTGTGTATATGATACAGTTTAATTAACCAATGAGACATAATAAGGGTTCAACAACTGTAACCACCATGTTGGTCTGCCTTTAAGTGTGAGGTTTTTGTTGTTGTTTTTGTTTGTTTGTTTTTTTAAGAAGGGTTTTCTCTGTGTAGCCCTGGCTGCCTAGAACTTGCTTTGTAAACCAGGCTGGCCTCAAACTTTCTCATGAGTATGTGCACTACCATGCCCAGCTGTGCCTATAAGTTTTTAGGCTCATGATATCCTTAGGCATTGTTTACACACTTGTGACTACTGCCATAGGATTCCTTTGTAAGAAGTAGTGCATGCCCTTGATCTCAATATCGAATGGGTAGAGACAGGTGCTATCTCTGTGAGTCTAAGGACAGTCTGGCCAATATAGTGAGATTTACATCAGCAAGGGCTACATAGTAAAACCTATCATAAAAAAGGTGAAATTTCAGTGACTATGAATCATTTCTTGTTGCTAAAAGCCAAATGAAGAAACAAAATTAAGAATATAAAAATATTAAAGATAGCAAAGAAAAAGTGATGATTACCTGGCAAGACAGCATCAAATCCCATGTCTTCAATTGCTTCTCGCAAGGTTTCTGGAGAGGTTAGTAGAGGATCATATTCAATAGTCCCAGTGCTATTTGCGAGGGAAACGTGGATGGATTTTACACCTGGCTTTTTTGATATTACACCCTCTATAGACTGCACACAAGAATTACAAGTCATGCCATGAATGTTTATCACAGCTTCTTGGGTCAGAGGCTGGCTGACTATGTTCAAAGGCATCTTTTGAGGAGATGAGCTGGAGGGAGAGCTGGCAGTACTTTCAACTTCACTTGAAATACTAACTCTGTATTGCCCTGGTGAAATGGCCTCTATTGCTTTTCTCAGCATTTCTGGAGTGACTAAGCTTGCATTGTACTTTATAATGGCTGACCTATTCTCTAAAGAAACTACTATACTGCTTACATACTGGAGTGTAGATAAAGCACTTTCAATATTTGACACACATGATTTACAATGCATGCCCTCTATGATGAATGTGGTTGTTGAATCGCTGGGATATGATGGGCTCTTTTGCTGAGATCCTTCTGAAGATTTGACCGGTGTGTTCTTCAGGCGCTCAACATCAATGGCTCCCAATTTGAGGTACTTCGGCTGTTTTTTTATGAAGGCTGGGAAACCCACAGCTTCAATCTGCTTCTTTATTTCCTCTGCTGTGATCAGATGAGGTTGATAAACAATAGTAGCTTCTTGGTTGTCTAGGGACACTAATTAAGAAACAGAAACATATTTAAGTTAGTTATTCCTGGTCCACTTCAGAGTCAATCACTCTTTCTCACTCTTCTCGATGCTTTTCCTTAGATATTGTTGTGCTTTTCAGAAAATGAGATTGACATATTTTGGAAACAAGCAACATGACCACCGCTCCTATGGTCTCCATGTTTCTGCATCACTCCAGTACAAATATATCAGAGATAAAATATACCCAAGGCAAACTGTTCAGGAAGCCTAAACTCCACAAATCACTACCACAGTGCCTTTCCTGCTAAACTAAAGTTCAACTCTCATAACCTTTCATTATAATCATTAACTTTACTGACATTAATTCCAGGAATATGCTACACCTCTAACTTCAATGAAGCAGGAAGCAATTCTAGGCTCACGGATTTGAAACTCATACTTGGGAAGAAAGCAAAAGGTTTAAAGATCAAATGAAGAATAGCTTTACAAACCAAACAAAAACAAACAAACAAAAAGACACCTGGTGAATTACCTTTAATGCGCTGAACACCTTGCAGCTTTCCAACTTTGCCTTCGATGGTGCTAGTACATGAATGGCAGGTCATCCCTTCCACTTTCATCTTCAGCATGACTTCCCCTGCCTGAGGCGTGCTGTGCTCTTCACAAATTCCTGACTTTTTCTCCTGAGTTCCCATGTCTAAGCTGAGGTCTGGGACCAGCTCCACAATCTGACTGGCACTCACCACAGATGGGATTATGGTGACGACTGCACTTCTTTGATGAGGGGAAATCTTAACGCCAGTCACACCCTTGGTCTTGAGCAATGTACTTTGGATATGGTCCCAAGGCAAAGCCAGTGGAGCAGTAACAGTCAGAAACACAGTATTGGTTAAGACAGGGAGAGGGTTAGCATTGTGGAGAAGAGCATCAAAGCCCATGTCATCGATAGCTTCTTGGAGGGTCTTTGGAGTCTGAAGTTTAGGATCATAAATAATGGCTGCACTTTTTTCTTCTAGTGAAACCTTTGGGAAAGAAATTTCAGAAGTTAGTTTAACTCTGTATGACATAGGAATTAAGACTATCAATCATTAAGAACCAAGCCCTCCTGAGCCATTTCATTCCAATGCCTAGCTCCAGACACTTAATTCACATACTGGCCTTCCCTGATAAGTGTAGCTCTCACTTCTTATCAAAGACATTTCTTTTCTGCAGCAGATGGAGACTATTACAGAAATCCACAACTGGTCAAAATGAGTACCATGAGGTCCTCATCCACAATTGATGCATCTGTAACACAAATCCTACACCTAAAGCTCGGGGAATATTGTATATGAATGGGCAAAATTTTTAGAACCAAAGGACCAGCATCCACGAAACCACTACAAGATGGTTGCCTAAATAAGACCTGCACAACAACAATACCAGCTGACATACCAGTGTGGATGGAAGAAATCTCACAGGGATACAGCCAGCTAATTATTGCAGAGAGATGGAGGATCAGTCTTCTGATCCCTAAACATATGAACAACACTAAATGGACAACTGATCAGGAAGTACGTGTGTGCGTGTGTTCCCCAATTGGTTCTTGATCAGTCGGTAAAGAAGCCATGGGCCAATTGCTGGGCAGAAGGAATAAGTGGGACTTCCAGGTCCCCGCACGAAAGCAAGACAGACACAAGGGGAGGAAAGAAGAGTTCATCATGCTTCTGGCAGACAAAAAGTGACCAGCCATGTGAGATCTCAGATGGAGTGGCCACAGGCCACTCCTACAGGTGGGTGGCTGGGGGTGTTGAGCAAGGACTAGATATAATTGAGCAACTAGTTGAAGGCAGGTAGAGAGATATGGAGCTAGAAGAATGGATAAGGGCATGATTCTCCAGGAGATAAATAGCACTCAGCAATTGTGCCAAAAAGGCAAGTTGAAACTGAACAACTATGTGTGTCTGTGGTTTTCATCTGCAGTTGCAATATTCTCTAGGTGGGGGCTGGTAGCATAGTCTGTTCCTGGAGCTTAGGTAGAGTAGCTAAAGCTACACACAATATGTATGTGTGTGAGAACATGTAGCAATAATAATTAAAGAAGAGGGTATGAATTTGGGAGAAGTGTAGGGGGACATGGGAGGGAATAGTGAGGGGAGAGAAAGGGATAGAAATGAGATAAATTCCATACTCATATACAAAATATCAATAAAATAAATTTTAAGAAGAGAATATCAATCAACACTCAAGAATGAAATAAATAACAGCACTAGAAAATAGTGGTTTCTCAGTAAAGTTTTTACCTTTGCTACTCTTATTGGAAAGACACACAAAATGTCTTGTCTTCCTAAAAGAGCAATGTGTGGGCTCCATGTGGTACCAGTCAGGCCTGTGAAGTATGTGTACTAACAAGTACACACTAGGTTCTACCAGAGGACCCAGCTATACCACTCCTGGGCATATACCCACAAGATGCTCCAACATGTAATAAGGACACATGCTCCACCATGTTCATAGCAGCCTTATTTATAATAGCCAGAAACTGGAAACAACCCAGAAGTCCCTCAACAGAGAAATGGATACAGAAATTGTGGTACATCTACACAATGGAGTACTACTCAGCTATTAAAAACAATGAATTTATGAAATTCTTAGGGAAATGGATGGATCTGGAGAGTATCATCCTGAGTGAGGTAAAACAATCACAAAAGAACACACATGGTATGCATTCTCTGATAAGTGGTTATTAGCCCAGAAGTTTGGAATTCAGGAAGAACAACCCACAACCCACAAGAAACTTAAGAAGAAGGAAGACCAAAAGGTGGACATTTCATTCCTTCTTAAAAGGGGGAACCAAATACCCACGGAAGGAGTTGCAGAGATTAACTATGGAGCAGAGACTGGAGGAAGGAAAAGCCAGCCTAAATATAGCTATCTCCTGAGAGGCTCTAACAGTACCTGACTAATACAGATGTAGAGGCTCACAGCCATCCATTGGACTGAGTACACGGTCCCCAATGAAGGAGTTAGAGAAAGAACCTATGTAGCTGAAGGGTTTGCAGCCCCTTAGGACGAACAACAATATGAACTAACCAGTACCCTCAGAGCTCCCAGGGACCCAACCGCCAACCAAGGACTATACAGGGTGGGACTGAATGTTCTGGCAGCATGTGTATAGTAGATGATTGCAAATTCGATCATCAATAGGAGGAGAGGACCTCGGCCTTATGAAGGTTTTGTGCCCCAGTGTACAGAAATGCCAGGGACAATAAGTGGGAGAGGGTGGGGTGGCAGGCATGGGGAAGGGGGGAGGCAACAGGGGTTTGTTCTTGTTGTTTTTGTTTGTTTGTTTGTTTGTTGGAGGGGAAACTGGGAAAGGATAAATTTACATGTAAATAAAGAAAATATCTAATGAAAAATAAAAAAAACCAAGTATACACTAGAATTTCACAAGAGAATATAGACCATATTTTCCTAACATATCTTATCATAAATTACTGCAATGTGTCACATTATACATATTTAAAAGGTTATAAAGGAAATGAGACTACTATAGAAAATGAAAGGTAGGGCTGGAGAAATGGCTCAGTACTTAAAAGTATCTGGGTGCAATCATGAGGACCAGAGTTCATATCCCAGCATCTATATAACAATCCACTCATCTTGCACATAACTGTTACTTTAGCTCAGAGTGGGACAGAGACAAGACGACTGTTGGGGCTTGCTGGCTTCCATAGCTGAAAAAAATATAAGAAGCAATTTCCCTCAAAAGGGAAAAAGGTCATAGAGGATACTATAAGCTCTCTTCTGGCCTTTGATCATCCATGAGACCTCGCACCTGTGTATATAAATAAACAACCCTTTTAAAATATAAACTACAAGGTAATATGAAGTCTAATCTTTTCAAAATGTTAATTAAAGGATGAAAGTATAGCTCAGTGGTAGAGTGGATGCTTTGCATTCACAAGGCCCTGGATATACTGCCCCAGATATACTTACTAGTACCAAGCCACAAACACAAGGGTAAGGGAAGGACATGCCCTAATATCTTCCAGGATTTTTATAAGTAGGAAAGTTCTTTGTAGCACAAATGAATTATAAAATAAATGTAAACAAAGAACAGCTAATATTTACCAAGCATTTGTTATATGTGCTAGGAAATGGGATTCTTAGGATCCAATGTTGAACATGACACGCTCACATGGATCAAATTGGGACAGAGAATATAGAGAAGGTGGTTAACCATTAATCCCTGAGACTACAGCTCAAAAAAGGCTCCTTAGAGGAATTAGAGGAAATAATATGTACTAAAAGACGAATGGATTCATGACATATGAGGAAACTGCAGACAAATGGAAGCACAAACGTAGAAAAGTGTGGTAGCCTGGGGATGAAAGACTTGTTCTATTATGAGGTCTTATGTCAATAATAGTTTGTACTTTACCTTAGTGGTAATAGAGTGCCACAAAAAAGTTACATAGGAAGAAAGCATGAGATCTGTATTTTTGCATAAGAATTATTGCAGAAGCAGTATAGAAGATGATGGAGTGGCTGGAGAAATACCAACTAGGATGTTACTCCAATTGCAAGAATAGCATAATACAACCTCTGAATTAAGACATGGGCATGAGGAAAAGGAGAACAGAGGTAGTTCTAAGACATGCCAGCAGATACAGATGGTAAAGACACTTGAGTAGGATGACTTTTAGTTTTCTAGTTTGGGCTAGGGGGCAGATGGTAGTGGTGTTAAATGGTATCAGAGATGAGGGAAACAAGAGGTACTTAGCAGATTAGAATAGAAGGAAAGGCTACATAATTAATTCAATGCAAGAACTGTTCATTTTAAGATAGCAGCAGAATAATGTGCAAACAACAGTTAACTCACAAACCACAAGGATCTCAAGAAGAAGGAAGACCGAAGTGTGGATACTGTGTTCCTCTGTTTAATTTTTTTCCCTTTGGATTTTAAAAAACGTGTTTGGGTGTTTTGGCTACATGTATGTCTGTGCAAAGTCCGTATGTAGTAGCAAAAAAAACCAGAACAGATCATAGTGTCCCCTAAAACAGGAGTTACAGATAGTTGCTAGCCAGTGTATAGGTTCTGGGCATCAAACGCACATATTCTGGAAGAACAGACAGTGCTCTTAACTATGCCATCTCTCTAGCTCCCTTTGCATATTTTAATGAACTTATTTTTTTATTTCTTCCTTTAGCTTTGTAACTGATAAAACAATGCATTTGATAAACATTTGAAATACGGTCGGACAATGGTGGTGCACACCTTTAATCCCAGCACTCAGGAGGCAGAAGCAGGCAGATCTCCAAGTTAAAGTCCAACCTAGTTCTACAGAGTGAGTTCCAGGACAGCCAAGCCTACACAGAGAAACCCTGTCTCAAAAAAACAAAACTAAGATTGACATGTGATCATGGCTCGGAGTTTCCTAAGGCTCAGATAACTCTAATTGACTAGTTTTGTTTTGTTTTGTTTCAAGTTTTAGAAGAGAGCACTAGCATAAATGATCCAAATAGAAATGGGAAAGTAATTTATATTGATTTTAGATTATATCACATAATATTTTCCATGAAAAAGCAGAGAAATAAAAGCTATGCATGAAGATGCACTCCTATTATTCCTGTATTCAGAGGGATAACATAGGAAGATTGAGTTCCAAGGTCAGCCTGGGCTATAGTGTAAATTATAGTCCAGTCTGGACCAATAGTAAGACCTTGCCTTAAAAGACAACACACAGGGTCTAGAAAGATGACTAAGAGCACTGACTCCTCTTTCAAGGAACTAGATTCAATTCCCAGCACCACATTGCAGCTAATAACTCCAGCTCCATCATCATCTAGACTCAATATCATCTTCTTGCCTCCATGGGCATTACACATGTACATATGTACACAGATATACATGTAAGCAAAATAACCATATATACAAAATAAAAATAAATAAAGCTTGAGGCTGGGAAGATGGCTCAGTAAGAGTATTTGCTATACTTGCAGAGGACCCTGGTTCAATGCCCATCACCCACATGGCAGCTCAAAACCTTATTTGTAACTCCAGGTCCAGGGGCTCCAATGCTCTCTAAAGGCATAAAACTACATGCAGGCAAAACACCCATACATATAAAATAAACTAATAAAAATTTTAAAACAAATATTTTTCAAATTATAGTTTATAGACATATAGCTTTTTAAAAGATACAATACAATGAATGGTAGCAACTATCAATACAGTTCCTCGTGTTTTTAAATAGATCTCTTTTAGTCTCACTCATCTGAGGCCCATGCCATTCTGATTAAGGAAACAAATGCGTAGTGAATGCAGTGTAGTAGTATATTTGTTTAGCCTGTGCAAGGACCTCTGGTAATCTTGACTGTTGCAAAGAAAAGGCTTTAAGGCTGGGCAATGGTGGCGTATGCCTTTAATCGTCCTGGTGGTGGTTGTGGTGGTGTTTAATGAATCTGCACACTCATTTCTGAGAGCCACTACATGGGGCAGAAATATTCAAGAGTAAACACTTACATTAAGATAACTTCAAATTGAACATGCCTAGCAGCACTCCTTGCCCTAACCTTTTGAACATGTGCTCCACTACCTTAGGCTAAGCATGACACAAACTTTGTCTTATTATCTTTCCTTCTTAAGTTATGACCTTAAACTGAACTCAGTCAGGAATGTACTGCGTAACCGAGCATGCTCAACAATGGTCCATCCTCTGCATCTGGTTCTACATGAATTTTTTTTTGTTTTGTTTTGTTTTTCGTTTGTTTGTTTGCTTGTTTGTTTTCCCGAGACAGGGTTTCTCTGTGTAGCCCCAGCTGTCCTGGAACTCACTCTGTAGACCAGGCTGGCCTCGAACTCAGAAATCCACCTGCCTCTGCCTCCCAAGTGTTAGGATTAAAGGCGTGCGCCACCACTGCCCAGCCTATGTGAAATTTTAAGTAAGAAATTCAAGTAAGGTTACCAATCCCATTACCGAGCTTTACTCCCTACAACCAAAGAGCTCATAAGGCTAGTGCTTGTGATAGCAGAGAGCCATACAGAAAACACTTCCATCACTGCTCACGATTCTTGCACAGCCCTATGGTGGGGACCACTGCATATTTAAAAGTACTAACTTAAATGTTTCTTTTTCTTATTAAGTTTCAATATATCATAGCTGATATGTCTTTTTAAATGATTTTTTTTTTTTTTTTTTGCTTATGGGGGGTTAGGTCCACATAGGGAGTTTAAGGCCAGTCTGGACTTGATGAAACCCTGTCTCAAACAACAGTAAGTATTCATACTTCAGATAAAGAAGATACAACCTGCCGGGCGGTGGTGGCGCACGCCTTTAATCCCAGCGCTTGGGAGGCAGAGGCAGGTGGATTTCTGAGTTTGAAGCCAGCCTGGTCTACAGAGTGAGTTCCAGGACAGCTGGGGATACACAGAGAAACCCTGTCTCGAAAAAAACAAAAACCAAACAAACAAAAAATTATAACCTGTCTGGTAGTGATGGCTCACACCTTTAATCACAGCACTTGGGAGGCAGAGGCAGGCAGATTTCTGAGCTCGAGGCCAGCCTGGTCTACAGAGCGAGTTCCAGGACAGCCAGGGCTACACAGAGAAACCCTGTCTCGAAAAAAAAAAAAAGAAAGAAAGAAAGAAAGAAGGAAAAAAAAAGAAGATACAACCTTATTTAGTTACTTCTATTTCTATGTTTTAAAGCTAGATAGCCATGCTTAGAACAGATCACTTTGGGCTATTAGTGGTATTAGCAATTAACTTACAATAAAGAGACCTTAGAACCCTAAAGTTTCAGAGGAAACAAAACTTCCTTTTGAGAAAAAGGCCACGAAATGGCTGAGAATCATCACAGGACAGTTTTTGGTGCCAAAACCTTGGATACTAAGTTGGCATTTATTTACCTAGCAAATATTTACTGAGTGCCCATTATGAGGCTGGCATTGCTAGAGACCAGCTGCTAGAGACACAATGGTGAGGAAAAGCAGCCAAGGCTGTGGAGAGCTGGAAATTGCTGGTAACTGTGATTCTATGCCTGAGCAGCTCTCCTTTCATATGCTCCTCTGGTCCAGAAATCACCTCCTCCAGCTCCGCACTGCACCAAAGTCACTACAGAATTTTGCATTAGGAAGCAATGTTGCTGTTTTTATCTTCAGAGAAACTATTTTCCATTATGTCCAGTCCCTTTGAAGGTAATCAGAACAGCCTACGGATAGATTATGAGCACAGGAAGAGCTAGAGACAGAGGAGTATAAACTGTGGTTGGAAGGCAGAGAACAAAGGAAAGTGAACTAATGGAACTCTGATCTTAGCAACAACAGGTGCAGTGGCACCCGCCTACAGCCAGAAGGCACACAGCTCCAAGGTCATCCTATACTACAAGTCAAGTTTGAGGCTACCTCCACCACCACCACCACCACCACCACCACCACCACCACCACCACCACCACCACCACCACCACCATGTAGAGACAGCGGTAACTATTCATATAATTTATATTAGTGCTTATAACTTTGTGAGTCTCTTGAAGTGTTAAACATGAAATTCAGACACAAAACTAGGCCTGGTGGCTCATACCTGCAACTCCAACACTTAAGAGGCTCATGAGGGAGAATCTGTGCACCACCACCACCGGGCTCTACATACAATTTCTATGAAAACTGCATAAATACATAAGTCTGTATGTTCTATTCTTAGACAATATAAAAAGTGATGATCTTTAAAAATCAAAAAATCATCCCATCTCTTCAGTTTCCTGAGTATACCACACAAAATATTCCTTTTTAGCTCTGTTGTTCTATAAAAGCTTAAGACTGTGCCAGTAAGATGGCTTAGTGGATAAAGTTACTTACTACCAGGTATAACAACTCCAGACTGAGTCCTAGAACCTATATTATGAAAGAAGAAAACCAAATCCAATAACTTGTCCTCTAATCGCCACACATGAATATCTGTATGTCTGTCTCTCTCATGTATGCATGGACATACACAAACAGCAAGTATTTATCCTATCCGACCAATCAAAATAAAGGTTACCACTTACAGCTATCAAGTCAATTATGAGCCTGCAAGAGGCAATTTTTAGAACTAAGACAATAATCCAAAAGCAATCTAAAACTTCAAATATTTTAAGATGAGACAGAGATTTCCTAGATTTGTAAAAAAATATATATTATTAACAGTGCTTTTCAGAGTAAACTATTTATAAATTGAGTAATTTGTCAAATCTCATCCTAATAGATTTCAATTGCTTCAAAAGTGTACAACAACTGCATAATTATTCACATAAAAATTCAAATGCATCAGTATAAAAGAGAAATATACCATTTCTCTACTGCTAGGTTTTATCTTGGAATTGAGCTTTTTTTAGATATTTGGACTAAAGTTCTGAACCTAAATTTCTTTGAATAAGTGACAATGTCTTTGTGGATGTATGATTGCTCATTAATATTTTTAAAGATTTATTTGGTTTTATTTATGTGACTGTTAGCTCGGCATTGTATGTGTGTGCTCCATATGCATGCCTGATGTCCACAGAATCCAGAGAGGGCATCAAATTTTCTGAACCTAGAGTTACAGATGGTTATGACCTGCCATATAGGTGCAGGGAACAGAACTCTGGGCCGCTACAAGAATAGCAAGTTCTACAGTTCCTATTCACTAATATTTATAATAATCAGAATGATGTTTTATCCTAATATATATAGGGTTGGTAAGAGGGCATCAGTTTGAAAAGTAATCAGTGTACATGCTCTCTTTTAACCAAGGCCTTAAGCAATCCTGGGGGAACAAGGAATGTGTTTATTGAACCACAGGAGGACTTTAATAACTGCTAGCACTCACAGACCCCTTTTCCAGCATGTGCATGGTGTGTAATGCATATGTATGTATGTGTTCCCATTTGTGAGAGCACATGTTTGCAGGTACATTCACTCATGTGTGGATGGCAGCAGCTGCCACTGCTGTCCTCAAGCAATCGCCATTTCATTTTATGCCCACTTGGAATTTGCATGGGTGCAAGGGATCCAAACTCTGGTCCTCTGATTCTCCTGCTTGTGCAGCAAAGACTTTATGTACTGAGCCATCTCCCTCGTCCCCAGGATCACTGTTAAAGGCTCTTCTATATAAAGAGAGTAAGCTACACTTGCATGAGTAAAGGGGGACCATACTCCAAAAGCTAGCATTCTAAGTTCAGGTTAATAAGGCATTAACCTTTGCAGCCATTCAATTCTTGTATCTAAGAAAATTTGATTTTACACTCCCACTTCAAAAAAGCCAGACAATCGCAGAGAAAGATCTTCACATTATCTGCCCACGTTATGTTTCCTTTGAACAGACCACTGGGGCGATTCAATTAAACTTCAGGTTAATCCCTTTAAAGTCTACTGTGATCGCTCTAGCAGGATAAATAAGAATATTACACTCAATAACAATACAATTTCAGACAAAATTCCCAAAATGAATTTAAAGGCTAAAACTAAAAAGGAAAATAATGCTATTCCATTTACTTCAGAATTAAGAGATTTCCTGGCTCTCCACTCTCTGTGAGTTAAAGCTTCAATGTCTTCCACTGCTGCATGATTCAATAAAGTAGCCTCACTCATTTCCACATCACAACTTTATTACCTCATTCCAAACACTAGCAAGGACTCCTTGACTTAGTCCCAATTTTGTTCTCCCAAACCTGTTTTAAAGAGTGGCTTCCCAGGAGCTGTGGATATAGGTCAGTGCTAGAGTGTTTGTCTTGCATGTGTAAGGCCCTGCATTATTCACACATAAAGAGACTGACAACATGGTATATCCTCAAAAGTTATGATCCAGAAAATCTAAACCTTTAAATTATTTGAAAAGTGATCAGTATTTGTTTGTTTCCATACTGAACTACATTCCAACTATAAATTATGTCTAGACAAAGGCAATTTTATAAATGGTGCCTAGGAAGAAATAAATCCACTTTTGAGGCCCTCCGAGACAAACAATTGGAGGCGCCTCTATAAGGAAAAAAAACAATAAAACTATAAATAGCAAATTTCTTTGCAGAAGTAAATAGTTTGAATATAAAACAAAAATTACAAGTTGCATAAGGCCATTGAGGTACAAGTCTGTAATTCTAACCCTCAGAGGTAGAGGGATCAAGAGCTGAAGGCCAGCCTGACCCAAAACAGCAAGACTGTCACGCATGTACATGCACAAATAAACTACAAGTTACAAACTTATAAATCCTTTTCTTTACTACATGTGTGTGAGAGTGAAAAGAGCAAGGGTGAGCGAGAGAAAGAACACAAATTATAAACTTTCCAGAGATAAAGGTTTAGAAAGGTAGGGTGGTATCCATCTTTAATCCTAGCACTAGAAAGAAGCAGGTGGACCTCTAAGGCTTAGAAAGTTCCAGAACATTCAAGGCTACATAGTGAGAGTCTGGTAAACACACAAAAAGATGCCATAAACTTCCATAAAACTAACATTTTAATTAATGATATCTGAAACATCTCTATAAGTTTCTTTACCCATACATTCAACTAGAGTTATTTGGTGCTGATGGTTTTATAAAATAATTCCATTTTTCCTGCAGACTGAATGGTAGTTCCCTTTGTCTGTTCTACAATGCTGGTGACAGAATGCTGTATCTATCCCTACGCATCACTAGTCCTAGACTATTTGCTCAGCCATTGTTTGAAAGGTCCTTTCCAGTATTACAATTAAACATTTAGTTTTTATAGCTGTTGGCAAGTTGGAGGAAAATCCTAAGTTTCTTTCATACATAAGCATAAGATTTCAGGGCCTTTCATAATTCCTTGTGCAGTGACTAATCTTATATATCCCCTGAGGTAATGCTATTCTTTATTTTTTAATAAAAAATATGTATATACAATTATATAAATTTATGAAAAATTCATATAAAATTAGTTTTATATACTAGGCCTGGCATCTATATGCTAAGATCCTTGGGGAGGCAGCACAATAGATGGGGAGTCATTCCTATACCATAATTCCTAATAAAAACTTCACTAAACAGATCTAACCAAGAACCAACTACCCAAAGCCAAATAGCCTTAGTAACCTTAAACTGAGCATATCTCCAACTCGACCACCCCAACCTTAGATCATCCAAATGCTCATATATACTTCACCTATTCAACACAAAGGGCACCTTTGTTAAGAGGGAGAGGTGAAGTGGAAAGGACAGTAGTCTATTTAAAAAACTGTTAAAATTGCTTTTGCAAACTGTACAAACCATGACTATGGGCAATCCCCACCCTTAGGAGACGGAGGCGAGGTCAAATCCTGCCTTGGCTACACAAAGAGAACCTATATCACTTCTTAGCCTTTGGCTACATTCCAACATAAAAACAAAATAAGTCAGGCAGAGTGAAACAAGCATAGAGAAGGTCACAAGTTCAAAGTCAGCTTGGCTTATAGTAAGGCTCAGTCTCAAAGCAAGCAAACAAAACACATATTCATATGAGCACATCTGAGACTCTTTCCAGAGTCTTAAAGGGAAGTTAATGCAGACAGAAGCTCTGAAACTAAAGTTTCATTAACGTCTCAATAAATCTCTGAGTCTAAGGGCTTAATAGTAAAATATTTTTCAAAGGAAAGGAAGAAAAAAAAAGTTCACAATGTATCCTATTTAATAAAAAACTTTTGACAGAGCCAGAGGAAAGGCAAAGCTGGAAAAGGCTGCTGTGTTTCTTTTCAGGTTCAGCAATCAAATTACAAATGTGCCCTGGAAAGTACAGCCTTCAGTATCTGTCACTAGGACTCATATAAATCCCAACATGCTTTTATATTACAGCCCCATTCTTCTGCCTTTACTGTTTAATCAAGATGTACTTGCCTTGGTCTGACTTTAACCAGACCTTATTAGAAGTGGGGCACAGGTAGCCCGCTTTGAGAAATAGCAATGTGCTTTAAAATATTAAAATAGAATCTAGCTGGGGATGGAGGGGCTTTCTAGCATACAGAAGGCCCAACCTTCAATCTCCAGCACCACAAAAAGGCTGCCTAATGTGCTCACCTGAACTCTCAGTACTTCAGAGTACGAGAGGAAGACAGATTCAAGGACATTCTCAGCTATAGACTGAGTTTGAGACTAGCCTGCTATATCTGAGACTGCCTGAAGAAACAAGTAGAGAGGACGGAAGAGCTAGGTTCTTTCAAAAGACCCAGATTCACTTCCCAGTACCACACTGGGTAGCTCATAACTGCCTGTGATTCCAGTTCCAGCCAGCCCAACATCATCTTTCAATCTCTTCCAGTATGTGCTCAGATATGGAGCACACACATACACTCAAGCACACATATATAAAACAAAATGAATGCATAAATATTTTACTAAGTGGAATCTAGACCTATAGTTATATATTGATGTTTTAACAGAATCAAATATTCAATAGAGATTACTAGACACGAGTTAAAGGTTTTGGAAAAATATCTAAGTTGTCAGTAGATAGCAAGCAACCAACTTGAAGAAAAATTAGATGAGCTACCCTCTGCGCTTAAATGGCTTTACTGCAAGTAGCAGACACAACTGTAGATTTGGCTTCTGTTCTGGCCTCCTGGACCAGAGAGCTACCTTAATTCAAATGGAGTTAAAACTGTTCATTTACAAATAAACCAAGTAGAGGTGTCATACATATTACTCATTGAAATGAATTCATTTTAAAGCTTTAAGCCTGAAGGATACAGACCTTTCTTGCTTATCGCCTTCCCTAACTGACAAACCATGAAGCATTCATCTAATTTGATAAAGCTATATAATTCATGTACATAAATATCATGTAAACTTTTTTTTTACACATTTGGCTATTTGGGGAGGTAAGTATATTTGGGAAACCTGGAGCATAGGAGATAAACAGGATAATTACCCCTCACTTCTCAGCTTTTCCAACCTGGCTCTCTTGCCAAAGAACATGAAAGCCAGCCATACTAATCATTACTGGGTCGTTGGTAAAAAGTAAAGGAATCAGGCCAATGTCGAAAATCAAGAAGCTTTAAAAAATCTGTATCTGAAGCATGTGAAGATGGCACGTGCATGTCTAAGTGTTCACATGGGTGCCTCTGGGAAGAAAACTTCAGGCAACACAGATCACAAGATGTGAGTGAAGCTTAAGGGCAGCTGTCTGCTTAGCCTTGGCTGATCAGAGTCAGGTCAGCAGGACACTGCTTCCCTCTAGGCAAATACTAAACCGAACCCACAGTTTGTTCCATCTGCTCTAACCAAGAGTAGGAAAGACATGGAGAAAAGTACCTACAGATTCCTATTTGGAAAAGAGAAGCCAAACACACATGAATACTCTCACATGACTCTTGAGTTAAGGAAATTCAAACAGAATCATGATTTGCCACTTAGTCAATGTTTTGGAATCAAAACAAAGTGAATAAATCAGTATGTTCAAGATGCTGAGAAGAATCACGAACAAGAATATTATATAGGCAATAAAGTATAAATCCTGTATTTCTCTGAGAAACCAAAACCACCTGACATCTCTGGTGATTAAGTAGTTAAGGATTTAGATAAATCAGAAACCACGTAAGAATATAATCTAGGGATACACAAAACTTCTAGATCCAATGTAATAGAGATATGCTCATAAAAAGAAATCTGGTGAGTCCTCAATTTTAAATTATGTACTAGATATTAGCCCAGAAGCTCGGAATACCCAAAATACAATTCACGAAGCACAAGAAACTCAAGAAGGAAAACCAAAGTGTGGATACTTCGTTCCTTCTTAAAGGGGGGAACAAAATACCCATGGAAGGAGTTGCAGAGATAAACTATGGAGCAGAGACTGAAGGAAGGACAATCCAGAGACTGCTCCACCTGGGAATCCTTCCATATACAATCACCAAACCCAGACACTATTGTGGACGCCAGCAAGTGCTGGCTGACAGGAGCCTGATATAGCTGTCTCCTGAGAGGCTCTGCAAGCGCCCGACTAATACAAAGTAGAGACTCACAGCCATCCATTGGACTGAGTACAGGGTCCCCAGTGAAGGAGCTAGAGAAAGGACCCAAGGAGCCGAAGGGTTTGCAGCCCCTTAGGACGAACAACAATATGAACTATCTAGTACCCTCAGAGCTCCCAGGGACTAAATCACCAACCAAAGAGTACACATGGTGGGACTCATGGCTCCAGCTGCATATGTAGCAGAAGATGGCCTAGTCGGTTATCAATGGGAGGAGAGGCCCTTGGCCCTGTGAAGGTTCTATGCCCCAGTGTAGGGGAATGCCAGGGCCAGGAATCAGGAGAGGGTGGGTGGTGAGCAGGGGGAGGGGGGAGGGAACAGGGTTTTTTTTTTCTTTTCTTTCTTTTTCTTTCTTTTTCTTTTCTTTTTCCAGAGGGGGAACCAGGAAAGGAGATATCATATGACATATAAATAAAGAAAATATCTAATAAAAAATAAAATGAATAAATATAAAATTTTAAAATAAAAAATAAATAAATAAATTGTGTGCTAACTTGGGTATATATTTGGACAAAGCTCCTTCTAAAATATTAACATCTGGAAGCGTCCACCTGTGATACTAGCACCCCAGCGGGGCGGCAGGTGAGGCAAGAGGATTGCCACAAGCACAAGGCCAGCTTCAGCTATGCACTGTGGCCACAGAGTGAGGTCCCAACCTCAAAACCATCTGTTCTTAGTAGTATATCTAAGAATGCAATGTTTGCATATGGATCTCAGCTGCTCACAGGAAAAGCATTCTGGGATTGGAGCAAACTGATCAAATTCCAAAGTGGCATATAATACTTTCTAACAGCATTATAATGAGTGTTGCATAAAAGCAAAATGACAGGAAAAAAAACTCCAAAAAATACAACTACTATAAGGTAATTTTTTTTTAAACAGTGAAAACAAAATATTAAGACACCATACGCACTGTACAAATAAGAAGAAAAGCCAGTGCGAACACTATGTACTGGAATTTAATTCATTAAGCTCTAGCAGTAAAAATAAACATGTTCAAGTCTAAACAATCTGTAGCTTAATGTTTAAGAAAACGGTTCTGTATATTATTGTTCTCATAATAGGAATCTTCAAACAAATTATTTTTGAGCCAGAGTCTTGCTATGTGGCCCACTTTAAACTGAAGCTTGCTATGAACCCCAGTGAGCCTCATCTTAACAACTGTCCTGCCTCCTCCCAAGCACGCCCAGGAATCTTTAACACTCCAACAAGAAGTAGGCTCTTTGTTCTTTTCCTTGACCTCAATGGATAAGCTACAGAACAGGGGAGAATGGGTGTGTGGGAAACTGGTGAAACTAGATAAATTAATCTCAGCACTGAGACTCTCAAAAGGCTACAGAGATAGGGGTAAGGGTCTAAACTGCAGGAACAACTGAACCATCTCCACAGCTCCCTTGGTTTGGAGTCTTACCCCTATCAAACTCAGGTCCCAGCTTCCACATAAATATTCTGGTATGGTACCACTGGTAATCCTAGTGCTGAGGAGAAAGACACAAGAGAATCTCTGCGCTGTGCTAGCTAGTAAATGTAGCCAACTGGTAAGCTTCAGGCTACTAAGAGACTCTACCTAAAAAAATCAAGTTGGAGAGCATTCAGGAAGACAGTGGCTTGGAGACGTCTAGCTTCCATGAGTACAGAGACATAGACATTCATATAGCACACATATATAAATATGTACATTTAGGTTTTTTTTTCTTTTTTAAAAATCAAGCTTGAAGCTAGACATTGTAGCACACACCTCCAACCCCAGCATTTCAGAAACAGGGGCAGGAGAATCACTGCAAATTCCAGGCCTGACTAGGCTACAGAGACCCTGTCTCAAAATACAAAAGGCAAAAAACAGAGCCTAGAGGGATAGCTCAGTGGTTAAGAGAACTGACTGCTATCGCAGAGGATACTAGTTCAATTCCTGGCACCCACATGGCACCTCCCAACCATCTATAACTCCAGTCCAAAAGAATCTGATGCCCTTTTCTGGCCTGAAAGGCACCACATGCACATGGTACACAGATACACATGAAGTCAAAACACCCCCCCCACACACACACACA